>LPNX011233296.1:536027-612079 GCA_001517045.1 Pseudotsuga menziesii
GCTCTGCTTGGTATAATCGATGACCAGATCTGCCCCGAGGCTTTTCACGAAATCGAGTTTACCAGTACTGGCAGTTGAAACAATTCTGGAAGCTCCATAGACATGCTTCGCCAGCTGAATGGCCAGGCTACCCACTCCGCCGGCTCCTCCCACTATGAACACGCTCTGCCCCTTCTCAAATTTCGCTATATCAAACGCCTGCTGGGCAGTCAGTAGCGCAAGCGGCAGACTCGCCGCTTCCTCGAAGGATAAAGTTGTGGGCTTCGGCGCCACCAGGTGTTCCTCCACTACAGTGTACTGGGCGAGAGTGAATTTAAAATTGAAACTGAGCAGCAATAAAACAACTGTCCCATCCATATGGGAGTGTGCTACGGAGTATTCCCAATACTGATTCTGTCAGGATTCGACAGCGACAGAGACTGGCATGTCCGGAGACGGAACTAGGGTAATGGATTGGAAAAGACGGAAAAAACGCGTGAAAGCATCTCTACCCCGTGGGAGGTTTCCAACGTACCCGAGTTTTCGGTAGTCAGAGGGTTATCCATCATCCATGGATTGGATGCATGCCATGGCTTGCGAGCATGAACGTACATGCTCGTTAAGCTCAGCCCCAGTGGATCCCTATGTTTTGGATGTCTCTGTTTCGGGGGGCAGGAATCTGCTGGTTTTAAAACAGATACACTGCACAGATGCTTCTTCTGAGCCAGGGTGGTTATCGGCGGCGGAAATGGGTTTGTCAGGACCTTTGGCATTGGAATGGGAAACATATCGGGAAAACTTATTTGAGGCTGGCATAACACTGTCCACCGACAGTGATCGGTTGATCTGGGCGGTCAATAAAGAATAGGGGATTATCACGGCAAGACTCTTTGGCATGCTAAGGTCCCAAGTAAGATCAGACACTTCTTCTGGCTTGTTGTTAACCATAAGATACTTACCTGGGACACCTTACAAAGTCGAGGTTTTAATGGGCCTGGATGGTGCGTCCTCTTTCATTCTGCCTTAGAATCTGCTGAGCATATATTTGGCGTGATTTTCTACACATTTCCTGGCATTGGACTCATCTGGATATGGTGACAAATCTGTACACTTGGTCCACGCGGCCACATTCATCGTTGGAAGTTCCTTTGCTTCTTTTGTGGGAAGTTTGGCGGATAAGGAATGCTATCATCTTCCAAAGTTTTCTGGCAGATTTATGACACCCTCACCAACTGTCTAATCTCTGCTCTTATTCTTATTCTGGGTCACTTGCTTCTCTGCGTAAGAAGGAAAATATTAGAAAGAACAGCTTGCCTTCGGACACTTGTAATTCCGTGGTCGGTTTTTTCGACCGAGCTGCAAAAAATGGTGAGTGTGGTGCGGGTATGGTCATCCTGATGGACCGGAATCACTCATATTGGCTCATGGCTGTTGGTCTTGGTACCAATACGATATCTGAACTATTAGTCCTCTAAGGCTTATTATATTTTGCCAGCCGTAGACAAATTCGCAATATGATTGTTTTTGGTGATTCTAAAGTTACAGTGGAATGGGCCATGGATCACTCTATCTCCTCCGTGGAACTCTCACATTGGATGCGGCGGGTTCAGGCACTAATCTGCAACTTCACTGATCTTCGGTTTCATCATATATTCAGAATATACAATACAGTTGCGGACGAACTGCCGAAGGATGCCATCGACCTGGGCACTAGACGCATTCATTGGGAGGAAAAACTTGACAACTGTCTGATTGACTCAGGCACATACTTTTCTAATTTTCTCATATAGTACAATGAATTTGAGGCTAAAACTCATACAAAACACTTAGGAGTTTGTATTTGGCATATCCGACTTTCAACTCGTGAGCCTTTACCAAAATCGAGTTATATCGAAAATTCTTGGAAGACTGGATTTTGCCTTCTAGGGTTTGAGTCATGAAGCCCTAATCTCTTTCTGTAGCAATGTTTTGGCTGTACAAAGAATTTTTTTAGGGTATCTATGATACCATGTTAGAATTTTAATGGTTACACAAGAACTTTAGACATTTATCATCATAACCATGTGCAATAGGATCACTAAAAGAAAGACGAGCACAACAAGACAAAATAACACAAAGATTTATCATGAGGGAGAAAACCCAACAACTTCGTTAGTATAGATTCTGTCACAAAAAACAATGCCAACCAATATAGTAAGAACCCCAAAGACATTAACAACTATCTCTCTTCTCCAACGAGCCTCTTCTTTCTCTTTCATGCGCACTTGCTTGAGTGAGTAGTATGTCCAAATGAGAGGAGCACCTCCTTTATTTATACTCATCAAGTGAGTGACAAAATAACCTGTCTAGGTCATGTTGTTTCTCTAAACAAGGCTGACCTACCTAGTGAGACATAAAATGATATTTTCATAGTATTCTTATGGATACTATTGACTCGACTTACAATGAAGGTTTTACCTCAAGACTTTTACATGACCAAGTACATCAATGACATCTCAGAATGGAGGAATAACATCTCTGAAAGGAGGTACAACAATAATACAATATAATTTATAATAAAAATATCTTCCAAAATTACATCGTTCAACATAGATAAAGTGATGGATATTGGTTTTGATTGGTAATTTTGTTAAGTTCATCATCCATGCATGGTCTCTACATGTCGTTTTATTCAAAACTAATATGATGGTTGATTTGTTGTATGGTCACATCCTTTATTCAACAACTCCTGAATATGGTTATCTATCTCTTCAGTCTCAAGTAATAGAATTCTATGCAACTAACTCCATGTTGCAACTAGATGCTATGTTTGATTCTATGACTTGGAGGCATATATTGAGGTTTTGAAACAATTACACATAACAATGTACCAAGCCATTTTATTGCTTTTACTTGCATGAGTTCTCTTATTGTGCTCATGTGATTGTGTAGATACACATCCTTGTTCCTCAAAGTTTCAACATTAATAAGAAATTTTAAAAATTTATTCCTTATCTAGTCATAGAGTGAGAAATGTGAACTACTTGAGGCCCTAATAATTATTTAAGCTTTTGTAGCTGGAGCTAATGTTAAAGGTGTTGGGCCTTTCCACATTGACACAGATTAGGATTGTCCTCCTTTCTTAAGTCTCTAAGCAATTGGTAGATGGCAAGTAAGGATTGCTAAAAAAGTTTGCAAACACATAAAAAACCTTTTTCACCTAGAAAAATGCTATACTTGTTATTCCATCGGAATCAAAGTATACAATATATGTTTTTTCAAAGTTCCAAAAATAACATTCCTGAACAGTTTTTCTATCAACCTCCACAAGAAACAACAACAACAATGTTCCTTCTACTTTATGCATGCTCTACTTTCTCGATATAATTTGTTGAGATGATGAACCCACCTTTCACTTATGTTGGACATAAAAGTCCATATTCTTCCCAAACCAACCAAAGGAGCAAAGTTCATGATAGAAGTTTGTGGGTAGTTTATGACTTTTAACTACTACTTGTGAGATTAAATCTTGATTGTTGCCAATATAATTTGTTTGCGTGGTGACATGCTCTCTTTTAATTTGAATATTTATGGAGAATAATTTTGTGTAGTTTATGTGACTAGAATGGATGTTTGACATCAAAGAGATACTTTTGGTCATAGAGTCAAGTATTAATAATTCTTTTTCTTTTTGCTCGCCCTGTGGGGTTTTTATTTTTTATTTTTTTATCAATTTAAATGAAGCCTCCAACAATTCTCTTTTGTGTATCCTATGAGCTTATAATAATTGTGGAAAGATAGTTTCTTCTTCAACATGACACTCCATTGCACAATCTCATTGAATAACTTATTTCCCCATTGGATGGAGCTAGTGACCACCGATATTAACAAAGGTAAATGTTTATTTGCTAAACACATGTTAACATAACCAATAAACAAACACAAGGGTACAAAACTAGGTCATACATATCATAGTAATATTAATAGTCTATTTTCAAGGTCACAAACAACCTAGATGCCAAACTCGTGTATGGGACTCTTGTTTGTGGGACAAGGGACCCCGTTCATGCAACTATTTGAATGCTAAAGTCTACAAAAATATACATATCTTACTCCTCCAGATTTAAACCTATAACCTTCTATTAAAAAAAACACATATTTTTAACTCTTAAACCTATTCAATTTAATACAAACTTAACATAAATATCATTTACAAAACAATAATATTAACTAAAAAACAAACTAAAAAAAATTATAAAAATACAATAAACGACAAAAAAAAAAACAAAAACATTGAGACCCCTATCACAAACTCATATTCAAAAAGTAATGTGTAGAATATTGAGCCACATCATCGTCATTTTTTTTTTTTACAATTAAAATATCATAACCACTTAAAAACTACACAAATAATCTTAATTTTTAACTTATCAATAACCACACAATAAATTCTAAAACATTTTACTTTTTAGATAAACTTCACTATGGTTATGTAGTGAAGATACTAACCGTTGAATATAATTTGAAATTATGTGATCTCTATCGTTCCACTTTGTAATGACAATATATCATATGCGAATAAGCGAATGGTTATGTAGTGAAGATAATAATCGTTGAATATAATTTGAAATTATGTGATCTCTATTGTTTTACTTTGTAATGACAATATTTTTTAGACAAAAAAAAGCATTCCTTGATATTTTATTGAATTAAAGGTAATTTGTTATATCATCAAGTCGTTAAGATCAATTAAGTAGTTCTAACCACAATCTAGGATACATCACTATCTATAATATAGCAGGAGGAGCATATACTGAACCAGCTATTGTCTCCACCTGGGCTTAATGTACGGCAAGGAGTTCCTCTCATAATACAATCTGCAGAAACGATCAGCCAAAAAATGTCTCTAAAGAAGATAATATGAGCCGTGAGGCATTATCCAAGTAAGCTTGAGTCCTCTCAAATTGACCAGGGATAAACTCGATGAACATATTCCACAAAACAAACACTCCCAAAGACTTAACTTCAAAAAACATGTCTTAATCACATCAAAGCTAACTCTCAAAACAACTGAAGATTTACTTCCCCATATAGTTCACCTCATATAATTCACCTTGACAATATATCATATGCAAGTCTTCACATAAGTGCTCAAGTCAAATTTCTACAAAACAATGCTTTCTCCCATGATAGCGGATACTTTGACTTCCCAACAAAGCATAATGATATATCCCAAAAACATAGATCCAATGCAAAATAGACATGGAAAAAAACACACAACTTTTAATAATATTTATCTTCATCCTTGATAATGACTTAATTCATTATTTTTATTATTATTATGTTATTTTTAGAGTGTTAATATATATATTTTTAATGAAAAATATTAATTTATAATTTTATTAAATAAAATTTTGAACCATCTTATTCATAAGTTATAAAAAACCATACAAAATATTATCTTCATTTTACATGTCTCATCTTAATATCATTTTTCTAAACCATAAAAGTGTGATAATAATCTATATAAACATAAATTTCATTCATACAATTTACAATGCATATAAAAGTTTGTCTGCTCAAAATCAATGTACATAGATAAATGGGAGCTAACTAATGGTCACATGGCCTCTTTGGGCCGGTGTTGTTTATAGTAATCCTTTTAATGGTTAGATACTTTATGTTTTGCTGAATTGATAGACAATCAATTTATTTTGATAGTATTTATGATAAGATTGTTTGAATAGTTGGCATTTTGGCAGAAGCTAAGTAAATAACTTTTATTTTGATGTGGAAGACATAATTATGATGTGTAATGACCCAACAGTGCATTGAACAATATGGTTTTATCAATATAAAGCTATGATATTTTCTAAGGAAAGAGGAAAAAAAATGTCTACTCAAAATCTATCCCCTCCTTAACTTAGAATGCTTGATATGGGCAAATACTTGATGTGTTTCTTAAAACAATTTACCTTAATATTATAGGGATGTTAATCAATTTAATTATTTTTAAGCATGATAAAGTGCTCTAAAACCTAGTTTTTTTTTCACACAAATAACAACATTATATATTAAAAAAGTTGTGTCATACATACAAAATCTCCATCTGTCCTTACTGTTCATATTTCCACTTATGTCCATAAATCCAAAATTAACGATACTACTAATCGCTGAAATGACAAAGACATAACTCAATGCAAACCCAATATTCCGGTAATGTGCATACAAGATCAAGATACATAAATGGTCTACACAATACTTAATTGACCATACTCAATCCTGGTATCCTCCTGAACCAGCTCCCAGTCAATGGACTCCATTCCTTTCGCCAAAGCTTGCTTAGACAAGATATTTGCCTTGGTATTCAAGTCACGAAAAATATGACTGAAAAGAATCTGATGAAGGCAATTAATGAGATCTTTTACCCGTCTGATCCAATGTTGAAGCTCAATAGTGTGTAAAGGATGAATATCCTTTGCCCAATCCACTATCACTTTCGAGTCCTCAAAAATCAATGGAGCATCTAAAGGAAACCTAGGGGCGGCAAGGGGGAAGGGGTTCTGATAGACTATCTTCCTCTAAGGCTTTCATAGAGGATCATTGTTAGTGTATAGAAAATAATACATTGTCCTGCACATAACATTCTATGCCAAAATCCATTTAAAATATCATTATGCCTATATAACTAGACCAAAAATGAAAAACAAAACCACAGAGTTAAACTAGTAAGTTCCCGCTAGTTTAGTTCTTTCTCCAATCTTGGCTACCTCCGCTAATCTGTAGCCACCAAAATATTAGTGCTTAACACTACACTTACCTTTTTAGCACTTTATTGCTCAACCACCCATCCGCTCAACAAAAGGTGCTACCATCTCTTCACTTTGTCTACAATATCAAATCTTATCGTGCCACATCATAGAACTGAGTCCATTCTACTTTCCATTGCACCGTCAAGAGGTTTTCAACCTTTGCGCACTTCAGATTTCAATGTATTACTTCCACCGTCGATCATTTACCTTTTGATCTCTATCGTTGGCACTTTAAGCTCATTACCAAAGTCATTCTCCTTCGTTGATTGTGCCTCCACAACCTACAGCAACCATCGATCAACTTGATAAGCTACAGGGACCGTTGATCTGTCCAATGATGCTCAACAACCGTAGATCCCCTGTGTTTAAACCTCATTCCATCTCTACGCAATCGAACAATGATTTTGCCCGTAATCTTCACTAGATATCAACAGAGTTCTCCATATTTAATTTATCTATCCACCCATCGATCAGACTCTAAAACGCACATAAACTTTTGATTTACTGTGTATAAATCATTCAATTGACCCCTGCACATTAACCCAAAGAAATCTACCTGCAATTTCTTATGGAATCTCAATTGATTGTAAACCATTACTTGTAAGTTCAATAGACTGGGATAATATCATGTGAAATCAACAAGGATTGTTTCACAAGTAGATTGAATCTCAGTCTAAATTTCATTATATGCACAATAGATATATACAAATTATTAATTTATGTATAAGTAATGAAATTAATCATGAAACATACAATACTTCACATCTGTAAGTTGAATACCAATCTTACTTCACCTCCTCAAGTTTGAATGCTCCGATGAGATCATATATTCATTTTCATATGCGCCATAACCACTTACACTCAGGAAAACCTCTTCGAGCTATCCAAGCTCCAATGAGCTAACCAAAGAACTCCGTGAGCCAACAAAGAGCTCTAATGAGCCAACTAACAGCTGCCTCCTCAAAAATAACATAGATTGTAATAAATACAAAAGCAGTTATGTTTTCCAAATGCTATAATGAAGGAAACATAATCCTTATTCGACACAATTGACCCTATGAGTCATCAGTGACACATTAAAAAACTGATGTTTATACTCAACTAACTTCTAACAAACCCTATCTCAATCATTACATGTGGAAAGGGTCGAGTGTCCTTATTCAAATTTATTTAGCTTTTACATAAATAAAACAAATTTATACATTTGTGAGACTCTAGGTCTCCTTAGTTCATTTGACCATGATGAAGTCATGGATGACGTCATTTCCATGAGCATATGCTCCTTTATCAGACTCCCTAGCTTGAAACTTTTCATGGGTTCCTGTCCATGAGCTCCCTTCCTGCTACTTTTCTGTAAGCTTGCAGCACATACTCAAAATGTAAGTTAGAGCAGTGTTCTCATCTCGCACAGTCCCTTCAACCATACCATCTAGCACTTTGTCTGCAACAAGTTTCTGGTACATGTTCTGACTCCACAGAACAGTCATGTTCACCTTTCACTTGACATCGCCATCCTTGTGATATTTAAAAGAAACCATGACCTCTTGGTCATATAGCTTTAATACTCAAACTTCCTAGATCCCATATCTTGCCTTGTAACTGCTGCTACTCATCAACTCTGCAATGATCTTCACAGTCATCCAAATGGCTGTATGAACCTCACTGTCATTGTTCCTCTTACATCTCTGCATGAGATGCCATAACTCATCTATCTCCTCATCCAGTCTGCTTCTTTGCTGAAACATCTTTGTCTGGATGGCCTTCTCCACTACAACTTTCATTTGCCTAGAAGTATAAAGAACTTCCAAATCTTTCTCCCTCTGTTGTACAATAGGTTCACTGTCATTTCTCTCACTATCTTCAGCTCTATTTTGAATTGCCATGCTGCTCCCCAAGACAACTTCTTCCTCTCTATTTTTCTTTAGCCAATGAAAGGAAACTTGATTGCCACCAAGCAACTCTGCTTCCTCATCCACCATTCCAGCTATCCACTTGCATGTAACACCCCGGTTTTGACCCCGTTGCCTTAGATGTATATGATGTATATATTGTAAAGGATCATGGTGCGGAGCTAAAGGCGAAGGCCCCACCATTGATCAGTTATGCTATGTTTTGGATTTAAATTTGTCACCGAAGGTGTATCGGGGCATGCGGCATACACATATTAAGTTTATCATCATGTAAATATGCATCTTTAATTAAAATGAACCCGACCATCTACGATCGCGGCAACTAAATTGAGAAGGGGCATGATTTTCACAAGGATAAGGGCGTGGGGGAAATTGTCAAACCTTAGCTAATGAGGGAAAAACCCATGTGTCATCTCCCCTTGTCTTACCCAACCACCTCCATTAAGAATTGCTGGTGGTGGTTGAGGCAGTTATTGTTTTGGGAGTGGGGTGGCAGGATTGTCAGTCCATGCCTACATGCACACTCCACCAGCGGTTGACTTCACAATGGCAAAAACATTCACGCACTCTCCACTGCGCATGATCTCCATTGTCTGCTCGTTCCTCACGAATTGCTGTTCATCCTCATGCAGGAGCGGAAGTTGCTCACGCTCACGCATAGGATTTTCCCGGCTTTACTCACGTAGTTTTTCCTCTGCGGGTTTGGGGATGATGTGGCTATATCCTTCCTCACGGGCTGATTTGTGGGTGTTGCGCTGCTATTACTCACTCACAGGTCGGGAGACTGTAAATTCCTTCCTAGCAGGTCTGTGTAAGTTTTTCCCTCGTGACTGAAACTGTGTAAAACGGGCTGTTGTTTTCCCCACGTTTGTTGGCGGTGCATGCTGTTGCGCTTTGGGACTGTTGCTTTCCCATGTTGTAAGCGGTGCTCACTGTTTTCGTTGGGACTGTATAATCCGCTTGGGAGTATTTTCCCTGTGATTGTGTTGTTGTTACGCCTTGGGGCTATTGTAGGTTGTTTGGAGTCGTTTTGGCCACAAGAGGGCCAAGAACGACTCAGGAATCGTTTCCCCTGTTAAGTTGTAATTGCTGTTTAATTGCCTGCGTGCAATGTTTGGTCTTCGGACTGTGTTGGGAGCAAGGATGGGGGCTTGGTTTACTTGATAAACCTGGTGGCTGGAAACCACGTAGACAGAGCTAGAGGGCTGGCTTTCTTCTCCACAACCCCTGAATAGCACTGGAAGGGAATGCAGGGCTTAAGGGACTGTGTAGCAGAGAAGGGACTGATTCCTTGTGTTGGGTGTGTGTGGGTGTCTCAGAAGTCAGGCTAGTTCTAGTGTAGGTGTTCCTAGCTCTGCAATGAGCTCACCAGCTTAGCATTTAGCCTTGCCCAACTCCTGGATGGCCTGATAAACCCACTGCGTTGGCTTGGCTATGCTTTGTGTACCCTTGGCTATGTGTAAGCCTACTTGTTCCCTTATTCCTTGGAGAATCATGCCCAGCATGGGGGTGGCAGCGTTGCTGAGAGATTAAGGAGCACGCTGACCTATGGTTGGGTGGAACGTTGCAGCGACGTGGCTGGTTGCAAATCGAGTTCTTCATAAGATAAGTGATCTTGTGCATTTTACTTCTGCAACTATATTTTCGGTTAATGATTATGTTGAACATGTTGAATGAATGCGTGTTAATTCCGCTGTGCAAGATACATAATTGTAGCTGTGTATGCTGAATAATTGCACCTGTGCATATTCTAGTTCAATACATTTGCTTCAGCATTCTGTTTTAGCATTTTTCTAAATTCACATGTTCATGGGGCTCTTAGCCCGGATGGTTAACGCCATGGGGTCGCGTCCTCTTCGCCTGTCGGAGGGATGGGGACGTGACAGTTAGTGGTATCAGAGCTCATGTTATAAGCATGGGCCTGAATGTGCCTTGAATGATGTAGTGACAGAGGTAGTATTCCTTTCTACCCAGCAGAATCAGACTGGGAAAATTCAAAAAAAAATTTGTTTAAGTGTTGGAGCAGTCGGAAGAGCTAGCGGGAAAGACTTCCACTGTAGTGGAAGAGCTAGCGGGAAGGACTTCCACTGTAGCGGAAGCGCTAGGCGGAAATATGTCCGACGGAGCACAGTTGATGAAGAAAATCGCGAAAAAAAAAATTCTCAGTGTTGGATGACCATCGGCGGAAAATAGCCGATCGAGCGTCCGCCGTTGCGGACGGAGAAACAACTACGCACCCGACGGAAAAGTCCTCCGATCGCCGACACCATCAAGAAGGTTAAGGGCTCGAAATAGTTGGATGTCGGAGGAAGAAAGTACTCGTGCGCCCGCCGTTGCGGCATCCAAAAGCACTAAGTCCTCCGACGAGAAAGACTGCCGATGCCGATTAGGTCGTGCCACAGTAGATTTGGCCGCCGATCGGAGGAAGATTGAAGACATTGGGCCGCCGTTGTGGCTGTTGATGAAACTTCTTCACCGACGCAAAGGAGAGAATGGAGCCGATCCAGCAGTGAAGAAGAAGGCAAAAAGGAAAAATTTTGAAATTTTTTCTAAGTAAAGAGCGGCCATCGGAAGAAGTTCGTGTTTGGTGTGTCGTCGTTGCAGAAGCCAAAGGCACTAGCCTGCCGATGAGAAAAGACCGTCGACGCCAAAGTTTAAAATTTTTCTAAGGAAGGAAGACAGCGGCCATCGGAAGAAATTAGTGTTTGGTGTGTCGCCGTTGCGGAAGCCAAAGTCACTAGTCTTTCGATGTAAAAAATTCTGCCGATATCGATCAGGTTGTGCCGCCGATCGGAAGAATAAAGAAGATCACGTTCCACCGTTGCGGCTGTCCACTGGACTATCCTTCCGAAGGATAGTGGATCCGATCGCCGATGGAAAGGGAAAATTGAAAATTTTGGTTAAGTATAAAGACATCGGGTAAAGTTAAAGCTTCCGACATCCAATTGGTATGGTCATCGGAACCCGCAGTGGAATGAACGACCATCGTTGCGGCTGTCAAAAGGACTAACTTTCCGAAGGGTTAGAAGATCCAATTGCCGACGTTAGTGCTTAGCGGATCCGACAGTCGATGTACGTCAGAAAAAATTAGTTCTTTCGACCGCTGATACAGCGGAGAAGTTAGTCATTTGGCATGCCGAAACGTCGGGTCAATAGTTGAAATGAGATCCGATTCTACAAAGAGGAAATTTTGAGTTTTCAGTAGGGTTCCTTAACGGATTTTGACCGTTTTTCAGTGGTTTTTCAGTGAATTTTTAGGGCTGAAAATGAGAAAGTAGCAGCAAAGATAGACATTCTTTGATGAAGAAAATCTAGTGTTTGGGAAAACTTGCTATTTTATGATTTTTCTCGGAGAAGGTAAGTAATGCTAGTTTATATCAATATTATGCATCTAACTGTTGTGTTACTAACACGTTTGCAGAGTCATAGAGACCTTCAAGGGCAGTATTCCCAGTAGTGCAGTTTGACAAGTAAGTGGTGGTTCAGTATGAGAACCCATGATGGGTATGATGCTCGGGATTCTCATGAGCGAGCAGAAGATGCCATGGGAGAAAATGTCTGTAATAGAAATGATGACATTGAGTCTAATGGAAGGAGATTCCAAGAGACACCGTCAGATGTTGCAGCCACCATGAGAAGCTTGATCAAAGCCCATGAAGAGCAACATCAGTTGAATGCTGCAATGTTGCAGAGTTTGACAGACTTGCAAAGAAAGATAGACTCTGGACGAGGTACAGCAAGACCAGAAGGCAGTAAGAGTAGTACTAGGAGAAGGAGAAGGACTTCTAGTGGATCATTTGATTCTGAAGAATCCAGCGGAGATTCAAGCTCTTCTTTTCGTAAAAGAAAAAGAAAGAGACACCATAGGGATCGCTCTCGAGATGAATTTAATAAAGCTAAACCTCCGACATTTGATGGTGAGATAAAGACGGGACAAGAAGCTGAAGCTTGGATTCTTGGGATAAAGAAGTACTTTCAAGTGCATGATTATTCAGGAAACATGAAGGCAAGAGTTGCCATATTCAATCTGAATGGAAGAGCATCCATTTGGTGGGAACACTTCAAGCAAGTAAAGAGGATCAGTGAAAGGAGACTGAAGTGGAAACAGTTCAAGAAGTACTTCAAGCAGAAGTATCTCTCTGACAGGTATTATGATGACAAGATTAAGGAGTTCCATGAGCTGAGATTGGGACAGCGTACCATGGAAGAATATGCAAATAAGTTTTTGGAGCTGTTGAGGTATGTCCGGTACATCAGAGATGAAAAAGTGAAGGTCCAACATTTTCTGAGTGGATTACCTCAGTCTTACAAAGATAGAATTGAGTTTTATGAACCTAGAACTCTTGAAGAAGCAATAAGGAAGGCTAAGTATTGCTATGAGCAAAGCAAAGGTAAACCAGATTACCATAAGACATGGAAGGACAAGAAGAACGAGAAGTTTGACCAAAGGAAGAAAGGTTTTAAACCTTCTAATTTCAGGAATCAGCAAAAGCTGCCATCTCAAGCTGCGAGTAAGCCGGTTGGAATGACAGGAGAAAAGCCTAAAGATCCACAACAGAATAGAGGACCACTTCAATGTTGGAAATGTGGAGGACCCCACATGCGTAGGAATTGTCCACTCGAGAATGAGAGTGCAAGGCCAGCTTAGAACGTTCAAGAAGCAGAAACAGTGGGTCAAGTAACAAGGGCAGTCCCTAGGATCTATGCAGCACTGAAGGATCGCCAGGCAGATCACCAGTCAACTGTGGTAGAAGTAGCAGGTAAGATTGTTGAGCAATCTGTTTCTATTTTGATTGACCCCAGTTCTACGCACAGTTACATTACTCCTAGAGTAGCGGAGATTTGTGCTTTTAAGAAAGTAAAGCATAGGAAGTCTTGGTTAGTTCAGCTAACCACTGGAACTAAGAGAAAGGTCAGTGAAGTGGTAGAGAAATGTCCATTGGTCATGAACGGATTGATCACTTGTGTAGATCTGAATGTTCTACCGCTTGGTTCCTATGATGTTCTCATTGGAATGGATTGGTTAGAAGCTCACAGGGTGAAGCTTGATTGCTACAATAAGACTTTTGAATGCATGAATGAAGAAGGGAACCTAGTAATTGTGAAAGTTATTCCGAAGGTAATTTTAGTAAGGCAGGTTTCAGCAATGCAGTTAAAGAAGTTCTGTAGGAAGGGTTGCCAGTTCTATGCAGCTCCGATTTTGGAGGAAACGAGAGATGAAACTCCTAGGTTGGAGGACTATCAGGTGTTACAGGAATTCACGGATGTATTTCCTGATGAGATTCCAGGGCTTCCTCCAAAGAGGGACATTGATTTCACTATTGAACTTGTGCCAGGAGCGGCACCAGTGTCCAAGGCACCCTACAGGATGAGTACACTGGAGATGCTAGAGTTGAAAATGCAACTGCAAGAGTTTTTGAAAAAGAAATACATCCGGCCGAGTGTGTCCCCTTGGGGAGCACCAGTTCTGTTTGTAAAGAAGAAGGATGGTACACTCAGGTTATGTATCAATTACAGACAATTGAACAAGGTTACCGTGAAGAATAAATATCCTTTGCTTAGGATTGATGACCTCTTTGATCAAATGAGGGGAGCAAAGGTATTTTCCAAGATTGACTTGAGGTCTGGTTACCATCAGGTGAGAATCAAGGATGAAGACATTCATAAGACAGCCTTTAGGACAAGATATGGGCATTACGAGTTTGTAGTGGTACCATTTGGTCTCACGAATGCACCAGCTACATTTATGTGCCTTATGAATAGTGTCTTCAGCATGTATTTGGACAAGTTTGTTCTTGTCTTCCTTGATGACATTCTTGTTTATTCTAAGAATGAGGAAGAGCACGAAGAGCATTTGAGATTGACCTTGAAATTTCCTAGGGAGCATCAGTTGTATGCGAAATTGAGCAAGTGTGACTTCTATAGAGACATAATTCAGTATTTGGGTCACATTATCTTAGAGGAGGGTATATCTGTGGACCCTGAAAAGATTGAAGCCATTATGAATTGGCCTACTCCAAGAAATGTGACAGATGTAAGATCTTTTATGGGACTCGCAGGATACTACAGGAGGTTCATTGAGGGATTCTCCAAAGTTGCACATGCTATCACTTCTTTGCAAAAGAAGGGGATGAAGTTCGAATGGACATCGAGGTGTGAAGAAAGTTTCCAGAGGATGAAGAATCTTCTCACCAGTGCACCAATATTGAAGGTTGCAGATCCAAAGAAAGATTTTGTGGTATGTACCGATGCATGTGGACAAGGGCTTGGAGGAGTCCTTATGCAGGACAACCACGTGGTATGTTATGAGTCAAGAAAGCTGAAGGAACATGAGAAGAACTATGCCACTCATGATCTAGAGCTTGCGGCCATAGTACATGCTCTCAAGATGTGGAGACATTACTTGATGGGTAGGAAATTTGAGCTTAGAACAGATCACTGTGGGCTGAAGTATTTGTTTGATCAGCCTACTCTGAATGCTAGGCAAGCAAGATGGCTGGAGTTTTTATGCGAATTTGATTTTGAAATCAAGCACATAAAAGGAAAAGAGAATAAGGTAACTGATGCACTCAGCAGGAAGGTGCAGGAAATGCATGTGGCATCTCTTAGTATTTGCTAATCAGATTTGAGGCAGCAGATTGTTGATCATGTTGCTGGAGATGAATTGTACGAGCAGGTCAAAGACAAATTGCAGCAGCAAAGTCTCAAGAAGAGGTATGAGGGATATAAATTGGAAGAAGATGGACTTCTCACTTATAAAGGAAGAATTTATATTCCAGATGTAGCAGATTTGAGGAGAGTTGTCATGGATGAAATCCATCAAGCTCCGTATTCTGGTCACCTAGGATATCAGAAGACAATTGCTACGGCTAGAAAGCAGTACTTTTGGCCAGGAATGAAAAGGGATATGGTTGAGTACATTTCAAGGTGTATGAAATGTCAACAAGTAAAGGTTGAGCATCAACACCCTGCAGGTTTGTTGCATCCTTTGCTAGTTCCGGAATGGAAATGGGAAGTTATTTCCATGGATTTTATTACAGGATTGCCAATGACTTGGAGACAACATGATTCCATCATGGTTGTGGTAGACAAGTTGACAAAGGCAGCACATTTTATACCCGTTAAGTCTACGTATGAGACTGGCGACATTGCAAAGATCTTCATGAAGGAGATATTCAAATTGCATGGATTGCCGAAGGCAATAGTCTCTAACAGAGATGTCAAGTTCACTTCCAACTTTTGGAAGGGGTTGTTTGCAGATTTGGGTACAAAGCTAAACTTCAGCACTGCATACCATCCTCAGACGGATGGTCAGACAGAGAGAGTTAATCAGGTGCTTGAAGATATGCTTCGCATGTACGTAATGGACAAACCAACCAAGTGGGAAGATTACTTACACTTGGTAGAGTTTTCTTATAACAATGGACAACAGGAATCCTTGGGGATGAGTCCGTATGAAGCTTTGTATGGAAGAAGGTGTAGGACACCAATGACTTGGGATAATCCAGTGAACAGGATTGTGCTTGGGCCATAATTGCTCAAGGAGATGGAGCAAGAGGTTGTAAATATCAGGCAGAAGCTGAGAGTAGCATAGGACAGACAGAAAAGCTATGCATATAAGCATAGGGTGAACAGGGAGTTCAGTGTTGGGGATCATGTTTACCTCAGAGTGAGGGCAAGGAAGAGTTCCTTGAAGCTTGGAAGTTGTGCCAAGTTATCACCGAGATACTATGGACCGTTTGAAGTGCTTGAAAGAATAGGGCCAGTTTCATATAGACTTGCATTACCTGCTAGCACTAGAGCTCATAATGTTTTTCATGTTTCTTTGCTTAAGAGATATGTACATGATCCTAACCATGTGATAAATTGGGATGTGATTCAGGTGGAACCCGAGGGAGAGTTCCGAATCGAGCCAATGCACATCCTCGACAGGAAGGTCACCATGCTCCGGAACCGAGCCATAGGTCAGGTAAAGGTGCAATGGGAGCACTACGGACCTGAAGAGGCTACGTGGGAGCTAGAGGATGCCATGCGATTGGCACATCCATTTTTGTTCCATTTTGCGGAACACTGAGGCGATACCAGTGTAGCATTTTGTTCAATTTTGTAAAGCACTAAGGACAGTGCTATTGAAGGGGGAGGGGAATGTAACACCCCGGTTTTGATCCCATTGCCTTAGATGTATATGATGTATATATTGTAAAGGATCATGGTGCGGAGCTAAAGGCCAAGGCCCCACCATTAATCGGTTATGCTATGTTTTGGATTTAAATTTGTCACCGAAGGTGTATCGGGGCATGCGACATACACATATTAAGTTTATCATCAGGTAAATATGCATCTTTAATTAAAATGAACCCGACCAACTACGATTGCGGCAACTAAATTGAGAAGGGGCATGATTTTCACAAGGATAAGGGCGTGGGGGAAATTGTCAAACCTTAGCCAATGAGGGAAAAACCCATGTGTCATCTCCCCTTGTCTTACCCAACCACCTCCATTAAGAATTACTGGTGGTGGTTGAGGTAGTTATTGTTTTGGGAGTGGGGTGGCAAGACTGTCAGTCCATGCCTACACGCACACTCCACCAGCGGTTGACTTCACAATGGCAAAAACATTCACGCACTCTCCACTGCGCATGATCTCCATTGTCTGCTCGTTCCTCACGAATTGTTGTTCATCCTCACGCGGGAGCGAAAGTTGCTCACGCTCACGCACAGGATTTTCCCGGCTTTACTCACGTAGTTTTTCCTCTGCGGGTCTGGGGATGATGTGGCTATATCCTTCCTCACGGGCTGATTTGTGGGTGCTACGTTGCTGTTACTCACTCACAGGTCGAGAGACTGTAAATTCCTTCCCAGCGGGTCTGTGTAAGTTTTTCCCTTGTGACTGAAACTGTGTAAAACGGGCTGTTGTTTTCCCCATGTTTGTTGGTAGTGCATGCTGTTGCGCTTTGGGACTGTTGCTTTCCCATGTTGTGAGCGGTGCTCACTGTTTTCGTTGGGACTGTATAATCCGCTTGGGAGTATTTTCCCTGTGATTGTGTTGCTGTTACGCCTTGGGGCTGCTGTAGGTTGTTTGGAGTCGTTTTGGCCACGAAAGGGCCAAGAACGACTCAGGAATCGTTTCCCCTGTTAAGTTGTAATTGTTGTTTAATTGCCTGCATGCAATGTTTGGTCTTCGGACTGTGTTGGGAGCAGGGATGGGGGCTTGGTTTGCTTGATAAACCTGGTGGCTGGAAACCACGTAGACAAAGCTAGATGGCTGGCTTTCTTCTCCACAACCCCTGAATAGCACTTGAAGGGAATGCAGGGCCTGAGGGACTGTGTAGCAGAGAAGGGACTGATTCCTTGTGTTGGGTGTGTGTGGGTGTCTTAGAAGTCAGGCTAGTTCTGGTGTAGGTGTTCCTAGCTCTTCAATGAACTCACTAGCTTAGAATTTAGCCTTGCACAACTCCTGGATGTCCTGATAAACCCACTGCGTTGGCTTGGCTATGCTTTGTGTACCCTTGGCTATGTGTAAGCCTGCTTGTTCCCTTATTCCTTGGAGAATCATGCCTAGCTCGGGGGTGGCAGCGTTGCTGAGAGATTAAGGAGCATGCTGACCTATGGTTGGGTGGAACGTTGCAGCAACGTGGCTGGTTGCAGATCGAGTTCTTCATAAGATAAGTGATCTTGTGCATTTTACTTCTGCAACTATATTTTCGGTTAATGATTATGTTGAACATGTTGAATGAATGCTTGAATGAATGCATGTTAATTTCGCTGTGCAAGATACATAATTGTAGCTGTGTATGCTGAATAATTGCACCTGTGCATGATAAATATTCATGTGTGCGTATTCTAGTTCAATACATTTGCTTCAGCATTCTGTTTTAGCATTTTTCTGAATTCACATGTTCATGGGGCTCTTAGCCCGGATGGTTAACGCCATGGGGTCGCGTCCTCTTCACCTGTCGGAGCGATGGGGACGTGACATTGCATAATACTTGCAATAAAATCAGCAAATAGATATGTAAAACATAGACATTCCATATTTCCATAGTTTTACCCTCATCTTCATCTTCTTCAAACTGTTGGACAACATACAGAAACTATCCTTTTGTTTCACCCATGCAACCTGCAATTAAACACAAATCATTAGCATCAAATTCACAACGCTCTTTAGCCTCCACTAATGCTTTTTCCTCCAACATTCCATACTGTTTTGTTTATGCAAAATAGTCTTTAAGATCTTCAAAATATCTCACATCAACAACCCCATCTTCCTTCTCATACTGACATGAACTATGTGCTTTGTTCACGAGTTATTCAGCAAACCCTGTATCAGCATCCTCTTTCTCTTCTTCAAGGTACACACCTTGCTCAGGTTCACACATCATGTGAACTTCTTCCTCATGCTCAACTGCCCTAAGTCTTTCCTCTTTCTTCACCCAAACACTAAGTTTGTGCTTGAGATTCTTGGCACATAACCTCTTTACAAGCCATTGCACCTTCCTCTTCAACTTCCATTCATAACACTTACCTCCTCTAGCTTCCTCATGCAACAGTTCAGTCACTTTACTAAGCCTCTTCTTCAACTCAGTAACCTCTCTGTCAAATTTTCTTTGACTCATCCTCTTGACACCATTTTCTTTGGCATCTTCCCTTGTTATATTGTGGATTCCTCTTAAACTCCTTAGATGACTTTCAGTAGCCACTTTCCATACCTCCTCTATGATTTTACCCACACTCATGGTGAACTGCAAAAAATCCTTTCCTCTCAACACCTCATCAAGATTCCTCCTACTTGACCTATTAGCATTCCTTGGTTCTCATACAAAACCCTTGAGTACTTCCTATGCTCTCTTTTAGGCTTAACCCTTGCATTCACTTCCTACAACACTCTGCTGTTAGGGTTCCCTTACCACAATATCCCTTCTCTCAATTCCCTTGTTCAGAAATCAACATTCTAAACTACTCTCTTCAAAGAGTGTTCTTCTATTAACCTGCAAGTTAGTCTTGCAAACCTCATCTCATTTGCACGCAAAGCTTTGACCCTCTGTGATACCTAAAATGATAGCCTATCTTCCTCCTAAGGCTTCCATAGAGGATCATTGTTAGTGTATAGAAAACAATACACTGTCCTGCACGTAACATTCTCTGCCAAAATCCAATTAAAATATCATTATGCCTATATAATTAGACCAAAAATGAAAAACAAAACCACAGAGTTAAACTAGTAATCTGCCGCTAGTTTAGTTCTTTCCCCAATCCTGGATACCTCTGCCAATCTGTAGCCACAAAAATATTAGTGCTTAACACTACACTTACCTTTTTAGCACTTTATTGCTCAACCACCCATCCGCCCAACAAAAGGCGCTACCATCTCTTCGATTTGTCCGCAATATCAAATCTTATCATGCCACATCATAGAACCGTGAGTCCATTTTGGTTTCCATTGTACCGTCAGGAGGTTTTCAACCTCTGCACACTTCAGATTTCAATGTATTACGTCCACCGTCGATCATTTACCTTTTGATCTCCATCGTTGGCACTTTGAGCTCATTACCAAAGTCATTCTCCTTCATTGATTGTGCCTCCACAACCTACAACAACCATCGATTAGCTTGATAAGCTACAGGGACCGTCGATCTGTCCAATGATGCTCAACAACCATAGATCCACTGTGTTTAAACCTCATTCCATCTCTGCGCAACAGAACAATGACTATGCCCATAATCTTCACTAGATATCAACAGAGTTCTCCATATTTAATTTATCAATTTGTTAATTTATCTATCCACCCATCGATCAGACTCTAAAACGCACATAAAATTTTGATTTACTGTGTATAAATCATTCAATTGACCCCTACACATTAACCCAAAGAAATCTACCTGCAATTTCTTATGGAATCTCAATTGACTTTAAACCATTACTTGTAAGTTCAATAGACTAGGATAATATCATGTGAAATCGACAAGGATTGTTTCACAAGTAGATTGAATCTCAGTCTAAATTTCATTCTATGTGCAATAGATATATACAAATTATTAATTTATGTATAAGTAATGAAATTAATCATGAAACATACAATACTTCACATATGTAAGCTGAATACCAATCTTACTTCACCTCCTCAAGTTTGAATGCTTCGATGAGATCATATATTCATTTTCATATGCGCCATAACCACTTACACTCAGGAAAACCCCTTCGAGCTATCCAAGCTCCAATGAGCTGACCGAACAACTCTGTGAGCCAACCAAGAGCTCTGATGAGCCAACTAACAGTTGCCTCCTCAAAAATAACATAGACTGTAATAAATACAAAAGCAGTTATGTTTTCCAAATGCTATAATGAAGGAAACATAATCCTTATTCGACTCAATTGACCCTATGAGTCATCAGTGACTCATTAACAAACTGCTATTTATACTCAACTAACTTCTAACAAACCCTATCTCAATCATTACAAGTGGAAAGGACTGATTGTCCTCATTCAAATTCATTCAGCTTTAACATAAATAAAACAAATTTATACATTGTGAGACTGCAAGTCTCCTTAATTCATTTGACCATGATGAAGTCATGGATGACTTCATTTCCATGAGCCTATGCTCTTGCATCAGGTTCTCATCACCCTAGATGGAGTTCAGGAAACAACCTATTCTTGAGGCTTGGGAGACGAAACGAATAATGTTGTTGAAGGCCTTGCCCTCTGGCAAGGCCTATGCCAAGCTAGAAACCAAGAATTCAAGGAAATAATTGTGGTCGGTGACTCAATATTAATCATTCAAGCTCTTTCATCCAATTCTGTCCCCTCTCAACCACAAATTCATAAATTGATCACAAAAATTCAAAGTCTCGCTAATTCCTTCAGGAAAATCAAGTATTTTCATGTTTTAAGGCAGCTTAATGACAGAGTGGATTAGGTGGCTAATATGGCTTCCACACTCAGTAAAGGATCCCTAGTGGTCAATGGAATAATACCTCTTTCCAAATTCCATAAGACCATGGCAAAAGGTCTTGAGGGCTTATTCCTAGCCGCTTCCACGTGGGGCCTTCCTCCCCTATCCATGACTCGTGGCATATCTATCTCCCCTCACCCGACACGTGGGCTGCTACATGCGGCCAATAAGTTGGATTTAAGGTGGCATGACCGTACCTTGTTGACGTCCCCTCAAATCCCGATGAGCGAGCTTGTCTGCTTTCTGAACTCCACCATGGGTCCTTTGCAACCCTTTCTTCAACGTGGGAGCTTGGTGGAAGATTGTCCCACGATCTTGGAAATCGTGAGCGTGAAGGGTGAGGCTTAATAAGGTGGCCAGGTCCTCAGAAACTACTGTATCCTCCACTGTTGCTTAGTTCCTCGCGTCCAGAGAAGCAACATAGTAGAGATTATTGGGTTTCAAATTGCATTTTTGTTAATGGAAACCTCATATGAATCCACGGCTTCTTTTGATCCTGTCCAGTCCGTTGCAGCAAAATTAAGGGAAATTAAAAAGAAAATCAGGAGGCAGAGTCACTCTGTGCATCAGCTGAACATTGAAGGAGGGCGTCATTTGGAAATTGTTGATCGAGACATGTCTCAGCTCTGAGAAGGATTCGCTCATTCCATCTCCTATACAGAGCAAGCTATGACATGAATGCTCATCAATTTCGAAGTCAAGTTCAATAAGCTGGAGCTCAAGGTGGCAAAGCTAGAAAATGCTGCATTTTTCAGGCTCAACTTCTTAGCATGACGGATGAGGAAAGTAACCTTGGAATCCTCTGAGAGATTTCCGCAAATTGTTTTAATGCTATAATTGTGCTTGGCAAGCATTTAGCGAATTTGATAGTAGGTTGTTTAATTATGTGTCAAACCTTTTATCTGTATGTGTAAAGGAAGTTCTTTCTATTAGATTAGGTAGTAGGCTTTTTTGTATGGGTAGCAACAAGTTAAACTTTCTAGTCTACTGTTTTCTAATGACAATGATGAATTTTGTGAGGACTTACCTTCTAATACAAATATACCCATTCTTATTAAAAAAAAACACACACACAATAAATTCTAAAACATTATTACTTTTTAAATAAACTTCACTATAATGCATTGAAGATAATCATCGTTGAATATAATTTGAACATTAAATCCCATATCACAAACTCATATACAAAAAGTAATGTGAAGAATATTAAGCCAACTCACTTTCACTTTTCTTTTTTTACAATTAAAATACCATAACCACTAAAAACTACACAAATAATCTTAATTTTTAATTTATCAATAACCACACAATAAATTCTAAAACATTATTACTTTTTAGATAAACTTCACTATGGTCATATATTGAAGATAATCACCGTTGAATATAATTTGAAATTATGTGATCTCTATCGTTCGAGTGTGTAATGCAAAATATATCATATGCGACGCTGCGAGTCTTCACATAAGTGCTCAAGTCAAATTTCCACACAACAATGTAAAGCTTTCTCCCATGATAGTGGATACCTTGACTTCCCAACAAAGCATAATGATATATCCCAAAAATAAAAACATAGAACGAATGCAAAATAGAAATAGATAAAAAAAACACACAATTTGTAATAATATTTATCTTCATGCTTGATAATGACTTAATTTTTATTATTATTATTATTATGTTATTTTTAGGAGTTAATATATATTTTTAATGAAAAATATTTAATTTATAATTTTATTAAATAAAATTTTGAATCATATTATTCACAGTTATAAAAAAGCCATACAAAATGTTATATTCATTTTACATGTCTCATGTTAATATCATTTTTCTAAACCATAAAAGTGTGATAATAATCTATATAAACATAAATTTCATTCATACAATTTACAATGCATATACAAGTTTGTCTACTCAAAATCAATGTACATAGATAAATGAGAGCTGACTGATGGTCACATCGCCTCTTTGGGTCACTGTTGTTTATAGCAATCCTTTTAACGGCTAGATACTTTATGTTTCGCTGAACTGATAGACAATCAACTTATTTTGATAGTATTTATGATAGGATTGTTTGAATAGTTGTCATTTTGGCATAAGCTAAGTACATAACTTTTATTTTGATGTGGAGGACATAATTACGATGTGTAATGACCCAACTGTCCATTTAACAATATGATTTTATCAATATAAAGCTATGATATTTTATAAGGAAAAAGGAAACAAAATGTCTACTCAAAATCTATTCCTGCCTTAACTTAGAATGCTTGATATGGGAAAATACTTGATGTGCTTCTTAAAACAATTTACCTTAATATTATAGGGATGTTAATCAATTTAATTATTTTTAAGGGTAATAAAGTGCTCTAAAACCTAGTTTTTTTTCACACAAAAAACAACTTTATATATTAAAAAAGTTGTGTCATACATACAAAGTCTCCATCTGTCCTTAATGTTCATATTTCCACTTATGTCCATAAATCCAAAATTAACAGTACTAATAATAACTGAAATGACAAAGACATAACTTAATGCAAACCCAGTATTCCGGTAATGTGCATACAAGATCAAGATACATAAACGGTCTACACAATACTTAACTGGCCATACTCAATCCTGGTTCCCTCCTAAACCAGCTCCCAGTCAATGGACTTCGTTCCTTTCCCCAAAGCTTGATTGGATAAGATATCTTCCTCTGTATTTAGCGCACAGAAAATATGACTGAAAGAAATCTAATGAAGGTGATTAATGAGACTTTTACCCTCCTGATCCAATGATGAAGCTCAATAGTGTGTAAAGGATGAACATCCTTTTCCCTATCCACTATCATTTTCGAGTCCCCGAAAATCAAGATGGACAACAGTTCCTTCTCATGAGCAAAAAACAATAGTCCCCAGAGCGCTAAGAGCTCTACCTTAGTATTCGATCCTTTGCCAATGCCCATCTTCAGCTTGTAAGAGAGATTGTGCCTCAATCTAATCACCATTCCTGCCCCACAAAAACCACCCTGCTCCACGCCATAAAAAAAACCAATAATGCAATGCTGATCCACCATTGGAAAGATCAGACGCCTACCAGACTCCTTTTGAATCATAGATCCATAAGAGTGAAGCCAACCTATTGCTTTCATACCAGCCAAACAAGAATCAACCTTACCATTCTAAAAAAATGACCATATTTCGTGCCCTCTACACTACCCATAAAAAGCTAACAAAACATCCATCAACAAGAAAAACTTCTTTAAAATGAAACAAATATTTTTGACCAAACAAGATTTTGTTCCACCTAGTTAAGTAATAAACTTAAACTTGATATGATTTTATGAAACCTTAAAAATAATAAATTTAAAACTTATCTAAACTTAAAAAATAATACATTTGAAGCTTTACCTAAATTTCAATAAAAAAATAATACATTTAAAGCTTATCTAAAAATAAATAGCCTAAAAATTAAAGTGTGAAACAAACCTAGTCAACTACTACCAGTCACATCTAGTGGAGGACAATACCTTATTATAAAACCGCGTATGTCCACCCTTTACGCCACACCATGAATTACGCTAGACGTTGATGGTCGCTCCTTTTCTACTTTACCAAAAAAAAAAATTATTGTTTCCCCAAAAAGAAATAATTCTCATTTTGGTGAGAGGGAATTGAATTTATTTAATAACGATGGTTTTATTTATTTTTCGTGAGAGGGGATTCAATTTTTTAATAACGGTGGTTTTATTTAATTAGAATTTATTAGAAAATAAAAATGGTTTTATGTAATTAGAATTTACTAGAAAATAAAAAATAATGTTGTCGTTGAAAAGTTTTATTATTATTATTTATTATGACTTAATATTAATATTATTTTGAAACAGTTAAGACTTGATTTTTCTTATATATGAAAATACCCAATGATAATAATATTAAAAATTGAAATTTTGAAATTGTAAAATGAAAATAATATTATAAGTTGAAATTTTGAAATTATAAAAGATAAAGTTAAATTAATAATCTTTAATTTTTTAATAATATTTATTTTAGAAAATACTATAATTTATATTTATAAAATAAAAAATGTTACAAATTTATTGAATTATAAAAATATAATAAATCTAAAAATTATACAAAATTGTTTTACAAATTTTATCCAAAATATTGATTTTTGAAAATCTCTTTCAAAGTAAGATGATAAATATTTGGAAGTGAATATAGAGCTTATTGCCACTTTTTCACATTTTTTGACACTTCCATATGGTCATGGGTTTTGAACTTGGATGGAGAGAGCCACAACAAACTGCCCCAACCATCCAACCCACAAAAGAAACCTAAAACGAACAACTTTAAATTCAACATAAAATTACACACTTGATTATCCTACTTAAATCCGGAGATTCCATTAATACCAACATAGATCCATCTTAAAAGGGATCTAGGGATCAAATGTCTTAAGATGCAAACCTGTTTTTAAAGTGTAAATGTTGAAGAAAAATTTAAATTTTTCTAATTTGTGTTTTTTTTATATATTTATGCGGTTGTTAATGTTTTAACTCTAATTTGAGTTGACATGTTATTATTATAATGTATATATATATAAGAGGACATTTGTTAACTCTAGGATGAACACGGAAGGATTACACATCTCTAATTTATTTCATTTGTGTTTATATATATATGTCTTTGTAACTCTAATTTGAGCAGATATGTTATTATTTTATAATATTTTATTTTTTTTGACAAAGACACGTATCAACTTTAAGATGAGCACAGAAGGAGTTACACCTCTTCTCTTACTAGATTGTATAATACCCCTCTTTCTCACAACGAGAACAAATTACCTTTTAGTTGAGACTCAACTCATGTGTAAAAGACAAAAAAAAAATGAAAGGAATTATACTTTCACCTTTGTACACTTGTGGCCTTTTTTTTGCATCATCACATGCATTTGTGAATGGTTTCAATCATAAGTTGAATGGGTTAAATATGAATCTATAATTTTTTTTGAAGTTATGGCATCCAACCAAGCTTAGGGATTCTCCAATTTTTTTTACCATTAACCTTTTCAAGTCAAGTTGCTTGCACCATTTTGCATTAATGTCTTGTAGCAAACTTTTGCATATGTCCGGCTACTTGTTATACTTTTGCATCTGGGCCATCTGGCTTTGCCGAAACGCGTGGATTTTCTCCAGTAAAACTCCTTTGGTTCAGTCCCCGACTCTACATATCCTACAGATAATAGGAGATTTAAGACACACGACATCGGAGAGGGACCACCTGCTGCTGCTGCAGCTCTACTTTATTGCTACATATCTTGCAGAGAATAGGAGATTTAAGACACACGACATCGGAGAGGGACCACCTGCTGTTGCTGCTACCACCGGCTACTTCGACGATGCTGCCAAGGGGTGTTGGTGCGTTTTTTTATATCAGTCAAGAGCACTTCTTCTTAATCAGGTTGGGATGTGGCCACTCCACGAATTCCAGATCGGAGTTACTTGCACTTTATAGTTTACTACACGTTGCTTGTCATATGGGAATCCCTCGAATCACTGTTTATGGAGATTCTTTGATGGTCATCAACCGAATTAAAGGGAAATGCAGACTGAATGTGATAAATCTCGAGCACTAGTGCAGGAGGATTGATGATATGGTCCACGGTTTCACTACTTCAACTGTCAACACATTTATCGCGAGCATAATCAATTGGCAGATCGTTTATCAAAGGATGCGTTGGAGCTTAATGTTGGAACACCGAGTGTACAAGAATTCATGGAGGGTGAGTTGATCCATGAAGATTCGGAAAATCTTTTCTCGAGTCAGCCATAGTTTTATGTCACTAGTTTTATGGGCAACATTATGGTTATTATATAAGATGATAGAGCGTCATGGAGATTTTAGACTATAAAATTCTCTGGCTGGTGCGATGGGAATCTATCGCTGAGAGTAGACAACTTAATTTCTTTGCAAACTATCTGAGTATTGGTTTGAATTTGGATGGCCAAGTCACCAATGATATGTAACATGTCCTTTAAATGATAGAACTCTTTTTCCCCTTGAAAAAAGTCAAGTTGCTTAGCTAAATTATATGACAAGTCAAGTTGCATAGCTAAATTATATGACAACGGTTTGTTTTCAAATGTATAGGAATTAAACAAATCAAATTTAACAAGTGATCTATCTATATTGTTGTTCAAATATGAAGGAGTTAAACAAGTCAAATGTAGCAAGTAATCTATCTATATTCTTTTTCGTAGTCTGTGAACTAGTTACGTAATTTCCCAAGTTACCCATATGTAATTTCCCTTACCCATTTTTTAGCAATTTTTTTTTATTAAAAAATATAATATAAATAAATTATTATTGAAAATATTAATAAAAAATATTTATGAAAAAAATGTTTTCAATAATAAAATTGTTTAAATATAAAAATAATAAAAAATACATGACAAATAAAATATAGCGAAGGAGTCATGAATCCGGCAAAATTATTTTGTTGTTGCTTGTGCTTAGAAAATGTTCCAGGTCAATATGCATTCATTTATTGCAATTACTGGGCAAGGCCATAAATAAAATCATGCAATCCCTCTTGCAGAGTGCTGGGAGTCCACATCCATTTTTTGGGTAAACGAGAGGGTGGAGTTAATGAAGGCCGTGCTCAAAGGATCCTTTGCTGAAGGCTGAACATATTTATTATTTTTTCCTCGTAGCAGACAGACCCCTTCATCTTGTTTTTGTTCTCCACCCACTTCTACTTCGTTCCATTACCCAGACATTTCTTTGCCCCAATTCCACCCCTACTCTTTTACAGACCCAGATCCCCATTTGGACACTGCTTTTCATGCCTTTTCCTAAACTGTGCGCCTCGGAAATGCTATTATTTGATAGCGAATAGGGATTTTCAGACCAGTCTTAGGTTCAGAGCACTCCAGAACAATGGTCTTTGCAATAACATTCCGACACATCGTCACAGAAGTCTAACACTGGCTGAAGATGATAAAAGCTGTGTGATTAAATGGGGAATTCCTGTGTAGGGGCCAGTGTAAACAGTAAAACCCGGTTTTTTAACACTTTTGCAGAGGCCATTCCCAACCAGTTTTGGAAATCAGGGGCAGAGACTTATCAGACAAATTCGGAGAAGGAAAAGGAGACAGAGGAGGAGAAGGATAAAGAGGAGAAGGAGGAAGAGCCAAGTTCAAATCCCACTAAGCCACCTAGTACTATCAGCATTCCCGATCATTCAACAGAATCCCCCCACAGCAACATGAAGCGATTTGGAGAGAGCTCCCCGTCACACACCCGGTCTGTTTTGCAGCACAAGACCGAGAACGTTAAGGATCTGTACACGTTGGGCAGGAGACTGGGCCAAGGACAGTTCGGTATAACGTATTTGTGTATTGAGAAGGGAACCGAGAAGGCGTATGCCTGCAAATCTATTGCTAAGAGGAAGCTTCTGTCCGTTGAGGATGTGGAGGACGTGAGGAGGGAGATTCAGATAATGCATCATCTGGCGGGGCATCCCAATGTCGTTACCATAAAGGGGGCGTACGAGGATGTGGCCTCCGTTCATCTGGTCATGGAGTTGTGCGCCGGTGGGGAGCTGTTTGACAGGATCATTCAGAGGGGACATTACAGTGAGAGGAAGGCTGCTGACCTCACCAGGACCATTGTGGGCGTGGTGGAGGCCTGCCATTCTCTAGGTGTTATGCACAGAGATTTGAAGCCCGAGAACTTCTTGCTTTCCAGTACAGACGAGGATTCAGCTCTCAAGGCCACCGATTTTGGATTGTCAGTGTTCTTCAAGCCAGGTTGGTTGGTTGGATGGAAATCAATTTTGTTTTTGATTATTAAGTCTTTTTTCTTGGCCGGAAGTGATTAACGAAACATAGTCCTTCCTTCTTAGAAGAAGCCAGGTCTGAGGAGTGTCTATGTCTATTTCATCAAAGTTATCCGGGGCATGTAGTTGTCCTCGTCCCTCTAAATTCATTATACCCATTCAGGTGGGGGTGGATGACTTGACACTCTGTGGTCAACAACATGGATAAGGTGAGTTGGTGCGAGTCATGGGTTCTCCGGCCAGAAATCCATGTTCAAACCCATAGAAGCATGCTTAGGTAATAAGGGCACCTGGGAGACAATGTAATCTGCACCATGTTAATGCGGGTGAAAGTCATAGGTTCTTTGGGTGGAGATCCATGTTCGAACTCCACGGAGAACATGTTTATTTGATAAGAGCAAGAAAATATAATATGTACAGTGTTATGTGGGTTTAATGGTGTGGGTTTCATAGCTCCTCACCCCCCAAAAAACAGAAGTGTGGGTTTTATAGCTCTCCACCTAAAAATTAGCAAAAGTGTCCACAGATACCAAAAAGAGGATTTTATACCTGGGGAACCACCATCCACCATCCCCTTTGGAATATAATTGAGATTGAAATGAAAATTTGCTTCGATGTTATTATTTGGTTTGATGATGCCCGGCAAACTACCTTTTCTTTATCAAAGATGCTGTCATGAGTTCTATTGAGGTGAATTTTTAGTGACCGAGAAAAGTAGTCCTAACCATTTTTTTGGTCGATAAAGTTTCTCTCCGTAAGCTTGTTGGCAATTAGCTCGAGTCATAGTGCTGGTCAATGTCAACGTTTGGCATTTTATGAGTAAGTTAGTTCTGGCCATGTATCTTTCCATTTCTACTGAAATCCTTCACCATTTTACTATTTTAGTAGCTCCATTTCACTGGGAGACGATAATCCTTTTTTTCCCTGTAAGTGCTTCAAGAAATGCCATATACAAGGGATTGCACCTCAAAGAGTGTACATACTTAGTCTTCGGTGCCAGGTCCGAGGGGTATATCTCCCACCAAAATCACCTGGGATTTGCATACAACATCGCCCCTCTGTTCCTTTACAGTTGGGACAGAATGCAGCAGGAATGGAACCCTGGTGGATGGTGTCACATTCCATTGACCTCACCAGTGAACCGATGCCCCATTCACGGAGGCCATAATTCTTTTACTCTCACAGGACTAAAGAAGCTACCTCATGGGGCTTCTTACATGCACTGCAGGGGGGGGGGATTTGGACCTCTGACATAATGGCATTTAGGTGGGTTAAGGAATAAGTTTCTGTAAAGCTACCCAAGTGATGTTTTTCCATTTAAATATGCTTAATGCATTTCAGTATGCAAGTCTACCAATATTGCTACGGTCCTGCCTACAATCTACAAAATTTCCTCAATCCAATGGGCTTTTCTTTCAGGGCAAAAATGTAAACACTTCTGCACTGGGTGCCATAAATATGCTTGATCTATTCAATGAGCTTTCAGTGAAGAGGCCTGTAAGTCATTGAACATGACCCTTCTGTCCCTGTCCTTCCCACTTCATGTCTATTGATCAACAGTTAACTATTGACATTAATTTGATCATGCCCAACTTGAATTGCACATGAAGAACTGTTCCTGATTGCCTCTTTATAAATTTTCAACTTAATTTAACTTGTTATTTGAGAATGCCAGTTAGTGATCGTGGTATCCCTTCTTATCTTTAATCTAATGTGTCCTTTAGCAACCAGAACTGCAAACATTGGGTCTTTTCACTATGAGCCTGCACTTTTAGTTTCGATTAACTAGTTGATAAATTTAAAGGGCTTTACCATTTTCCCTTCCATGGTTTTCATATCAGTTTCACATTTTGCATGACAATATGAACATTCTTGTTAAGTTGTTTACCAGCTTAAATCCCTAAGAAATGCCATATACAAGGGATTGCACCTCAAAGAGTGTACATTCTTAGTCTTTGGTGCCAGGTCCGAGGGGTGTATCTCCCACCAAAATCACCTGGGATTTGCATACAACATCGCCCCTCTCTTCCTTTACAGTTGGGACAGAATACAGCAGGAATGGAACCCTGGTGGATGGTGTAACATTCCATTGACCTCACCAGCGAACCGATGCCTTATTCACGGAGGCCATAATTCTTTTACTCTCACAAGACTAAAGAAGCTACCTCATGGGGCTTCTTACATGCACTGCAGGGGGGGGGGGGATTTGGACCTCTGACATAATGGCATTTAGGTGGGTTAAGGAATAAGTTTCTGTAAAGCTACCCAAGTGATGTTCTTCCATTTAAATATGCTTAATGCATTTCAGTATGCAAGTCTACCAATATTGCTACTGTCCTGCCTACAATCTACAAGATTTCCTCAATCAAATGGGCTTTTCTTTCAGGGCAAAAGTGTAAACACTTCTGCACTGGGTGCCATAAATATGCTTGATCTATTCAATGAGCTTTCAGTGAAGAGGCCTGTAAGTCATTGAACATGGCCCTCTGTCCCTGTCCTTCCCACTTAAAGTCTATTGATCAACAGTTAACTATTGACATTAATTTGATCATGCCCAACTTGAATTGCGCATGAAGAACTGTTCCTGATTGCCTCAGTATAAATTTTCAAATTAATTTAACTTGTTATTTGAGAATGCCAGTTAGTGATTGTGGTATCCCTTCTTATCTTTAATCCAATGTGTCCTTTAGCAACCAGACCTGCAAACATTGGGTCTTTTCACTATGAGCCTGCACTTTTAGTTTCGATTAACTAGTTGATAAATTTAAAGGGCTTTACCATTTTCCCTTCCATGGTTTTCATATCAGTTTCACATTTTGCATGACAATATGAACAATCTTGTTAAGTTGTTTACCAGCTTAAATCCCTACAAGGATTTGAGCTTCAGCTTCCTTTTGGGTAAAGTAAACACACATTCTCTTTAACAATATGTTTTAGACTTCAGTAATTATTACTGCTAGAATGTGAGCATCCTCCCTTCTCTTGGTGAGCATAAACTTGACTCTTTTGGTGTATTCAGTGAGCACTACTGCCTGGTTTAGTGCATACGTATTTTCCAGAGGAACTAAAACAATTTTGTTAAAGGGGTGTTTGTAATGCTAGGTTATCTGTGTCCTTGCTGTTAATCCACTAAGCTGAGTGGTCCAACTATGAGCTCTCTTGTTGAGTTTTTATGTGGTAAGAACCTGTGTAGGATTTTATTATTTGATTAAATTTATTATATTAGACAGGAAAATGGTGGGCAAAAACCTCTGGTAGGTGTCTTTAAGACAAATCATAGGAAGACAAATTTGTAATCTCGGCAGCAAGGAGAAAACAGACATAGTGACAAGGAGAAAATGACCAAATGACTAAAGAAGTAGGTTAAACGCTATCACACATGTGAGATGTCCCTATAATTTTTGTTTTTTAACGTTTTTTGACCAAATTTGGTCAATAGGGATGTGGAAGTATCATTGTTAGAAAAAAGGGGAATGTTTCCTTGTGCGTTTCAACACATTCCGTCAAAATGAGATGTTTGGGAACATTTCCTTTATAGTACCGACATCCAAGGAGTGTGGCGAGCACATGCCCTACTCTTGGGAACATGTCCCCCATGTAACACTTGGTTTCCCAGTATCAATTTTCCTTTTGGGACTTGTTTTTTAGAATACATCCCTATAACCCGATACTCCATGATAAGATCTTCATCCTGTTAGACCTTGGATGAAATCCTGTACCAGTAGCTTTCTAAAGTTTCTTAGATTTGCTTGGGTATCTTGATTTTTGCGTTTCCTTTGCTCGTTTTTTCTTTCCTTTGGAAGGAGTTTTTGAAAACCTTCATCTTTCTTGGTTGGGGCCTTTTTTAGAGATTTATGCTCAACTTTCAAGATGTCCATATTCATGGTATCCCCTATATTTGAAGTGGATGTTCTCATAGTCAAGGCCTTGACTATGGACCCTTGCCCCAAGCTTAATGAAGATATTCTTTGGTTTAGGTTAGTGGCGGTCAAGGCAGACGTAGTTCCTTGTATAAGTAGCTAGCTTACCTTCTGCAGTGACCTAGGAGGATTTGATGGAGGAACCCAATCCATCCCCAATCGATTTCAAACTATAATTGTTCCAAGTTTGGAAGGCAAGAAAGGTAGTCAGGCCCAGAATGGGGTTTTTGTTGAGATGCTTAGTCTTGGACCAAAGTCAGTGTCTCAGTATTTCATCAATAGACCACCCCTATTCATGAACCAATTCTTCCCAATCAGAATTCCTCACCCTCTGTTATAGTCTACAGACACGAAGATCACCAAGGAATAACCTCTCTACTCACAAGGGAGATTGCAACCTCCCCCATCCTTCCCTCACGACTTCTTGTGCTCCTATATCTAGCTTGTTAGTTTTTATTTTCTTTTATATTCTTTTTTATTGCGAGGGCCTAAGGCCATTAATTTGCAGATTAGTTCTCTTGTCTTGATTTTTGAAAGAATCCAGAGATTCTTCATGGCGTCCATGTCAATCTTTGAATCTGAACTGCTACTTTCAAGGCATCCTTTCTTTGGCAAGGTAGAGTGTGCGTCTTTTCTAGCTTCCTATGCAAGATGCGTCATAAGCTCTTGTGATGGATATCTGTTTGCCTAGACAGTATCAACCTAAAGCTTTTATGTGGCTACATATCTGGCTTTGGTCCACTCCACCCAATAAAATTCAGGGGCTATTAAGGTTTGGGTTTATTATTTGCAGAATAAATCACAAACTTTTGTAACTTTCAAACAAATCAAAGCATTACTGGAAAAAGAAAGTGGCAAAAGTATTGAGGTGTTGTGAAGTGACAAAAGAGGAGAGTATGAGTCTAATGGCATTTGCGAATTTTCCAATAAGGCACAATGAAACAAACAACTGTTGCTTACACAAAATAACAAATTGGTGCAGCAGAGCAAAAGAATAGATCTGTAATGGAGATGGGCCGATAAATTTGGAAAGGGAGATCTCTTGGTTATCAATTTTGGGTGGAAGCAGTTTAGACAACCGTTTTTGTATTGAATATGTGTCCGATAGCTCCTGGTGTAACACCAGAGGAGGCTTGCTCAAGTTATTAGCCACAAGAAAAGATTTCAAAGTTTTTAATTCTTTGTTGTATGCTCACATAACAGATAAGAATAAGAGATAAGTTGGATGACCAACACAGAAAGTATACTTCTTTGTTATAGTAGAGTCAAATGCATTTAAGTTGTATGGTCCTACGAATAAGCAAGTAATAATTAGTAGAGATGTAATTTTGATAGAGAATCCTCGTGATTAAGGTTATGTGATAAGACATGACACATCTGGAGTAATGCTAATGTATTATCTCTGTTATTTGTATATTGGGAGTCTGCAATTGTATATGTGTGATTTTGACAGGGAGTGGTGTGAGTTCTTGGGTAAGCAAAAAGCAAACTTCCACACTTGCATCAACCAAGTAGAATATAAAGCGACAATCAGAGCAACTTGTGAAGCAGTTTGCCTATGTAGGATACTAAGTGATATGAAATTATAGTAGATGCAGCCAACTGTCTTGCAATGTGACGATCAAAGCGCATTAAAAATGGTAGGAATCCAATATCTTAGTCTAAAATAAAACACATAGAAGGACATCATCGCTACATTAAAGAACAAGTACATGATAAAGAGATTGATCAAGTTGTGTACATTTTCACTAAGGCATTGAGCAAAGAGGAGTTGAGAGGTTTACAAACCTATGAGGCCTGGGAGGCTATGGGAGGCTATGGAGTGGGCTTGGGAGATAGGGCAACAATGCATGGTGCTCAAGATTGATTTTGACAAAGCTTTTGATCGGGTGGATTGGTCGTTCATTGCAAAGATGTTGATGTGTTTGGGGTTTGGTCCCCAGTGTGTTGGCATGGTGAACACTTTGTTCTCCAATGCCTTTGCCTTTGTTGTTGTCAACAAGGCTTTGTCTCCCCAGATCACTCTTCATTGTTCTATTAGGCAGGGATGACCTTTGGATTACCTTTGGATTACTCTTCATGCTTTAGGGTACGTGTTGGAAGTTGCACGAGTTGCTGGACATATTAGAGGGATTTCTCTCCTAGACGGTTCAGAAATGGTCAATAGCCATTTTGTTGACGACTCCCTTCTCTCTTTTAGTATCGAGCAGGCCTCGGTGGACAGGGCCTTGTCTTGTCTTGAGACCTTTTGCCAGGCTTTCAGTGCCATCATCAATCCTCACAAAACAGATTTTTGGTTGATTGGAGTTGACTCGCCCCCAGCTTGGATTATTGGGGCTTTGTCCTTTATTGGACCTTGGGTGATTGTTAGATACCTTGGTATTTTGTTTAGGATAGGCCTATCCCCAGTGTCTATGTGGGATTGGTGCCTGCAAAGACTCCAGAGCAAGCTGCATGTATGGCATCACAAGGATCTTCCTTTTGCAAGGAAGTTGATAGTAGTTGGTCGCATTCTCTAAGCCTCTCATGTGTTTTACGTGTCTTGTTGGTTTCCCAATAGGGCTCAGTTCATACGATTGGAGCAGATTTTGTGCGCTCATCTTTGGTTGAAGTATGGGGAGGCTAGAGATTTTTCCCTAGTTGCTTGGGATATCTGTACTATCCCCAAGGATGGGGGGGGGTTAGGATTGATTGATGTGGCCACACATGGTAGTGTTTTGGTAGCCAAGTGGGCGGTTCGATGTCTTGAGGGTGCAACACCATTCCAAGTTCTCTTTCGACATCAAATTCTGACAGCTCAACACCAGGGCAGGATATGGGGTAGATTTGGCTTATGTGACATCATCTCCTTTCCCTCTCTGTTTCAGGTTGTGGGATCTATTATCTTCAAGAGTATTTGGATGGCATGAAAGTTGGTGTTTGGGTTGGTTTGGTGGGACTGCATAAGAGCTGGGTGGGACATTGCCTCTCAATCGATTTGGAGTTGGTGGGACAAGGGGTCTGCATTTCACAGTTACTGCGGTTCCAAGCGAGACAACTGAGTTGAAAGGGTATCTTTCATTGGAGCAATCTTTTGGATTCTAAGGCTCGCTCATGGAAGTTGTGGAGACTGCTTGCTTAGGAGCTTGGGTTGCTGGGCTCGAATCGCCTTGTGATCATCGAGGCCAGGCCTATCTCCTAGTGTCAGATTTGCTCAAAATGAACATTGGTATGCCAAGGTCTTTCTGGAGAGATTGGCAATGGAGCTTTTGTATCAGTGTTATTAGAACTAGACTAATGATCAAATTGACAGAGCCCAAAATGTGAACCGGATTGGAAATTGAACTGGAACTGAAAAAAACGGGTTGATTAAAAAATACATAAAATATTCATATTTTGTAAAAAACATATATATTCATTTGCATACAAATGAATCCAAACCATTAATACACAAATATGCAAAGCTTCTCATATATATAGGGGGTATGGGTGCAAATAACCAAACTAGCATTGAGTGCAATACATCTCTGATGTTCTGAACCAAAATACATCAACAAAGAGGCTCAAAATTTTCATAAAGAGGACAACAATACGATGATCATACTGAACAACCTAATTAAGTGCATTAAAATGAGTTTGTAAGATCCTTCAGTGATCTTACCACTATAGATATCAAAGTTAGACTTGTGTTTGAACTCAGAACAAGAGTGAGACAAGAAATATAAACCCCATGGTGTAGTACTTATGTTTTATATTCAAATCTTGCCAAGATAAAGTTAGTTTTCTCAACAATACTTACATCAAATTCAAAGTACTCAGGATGTCAAGAATGAAGCCACAAAGGGTTGTAATTACAACCAATATTGGTGAACCATATGACACCTGCAAATGTCAATCTCAGATTGTATACATCCAAATGACAATGGTGGGTAAGAGTAACCCACGGATGATTTATGAGTACATTCAAACTTCAAGTGTGTTAGCAATAGCAACCTGTTGAATCACAAATTTGGTAAGCAAATTTGCCTCGAGATGCGGCAAGTGAAGACTTGTTATAGAAATAAGAAATGGATTAATGAGTCAGACCAGCTTTCAAACACAAGGTTCACATTCCAATTTGCAAGAGGAATTATGGCAATGATAGGGCTTATGTTGAAAATGTTTTATGTCAGTTCGACTTCAAAACGACGATCCATCAAGATTTGAACCATTAAACAAATGAAAACCTTGTCACATGTGGCATTTACCTAGCAGATAGGAGGGCATAGTACGGACTATAGATTGGTCGGTTCATATAGAACTGGACAAAACCGGCCGATTCGACGGTTTTGGCCCAGTTCGTACTTTGTCGTCCTATTTGTTTGGTTTAGAGGTGGTTTCAATCATTTTTCCAGGTTGGTTTAGGCACCTAAACATACTGATTGGGTCTGAGAATTGGTCGAACTGATCGGTTTTAGCGGCTTCGGTCCAGTTTCAATAACACTATTTGGTATCATGCTGTTGTAGTATGATTCTCTTTGTATGTACACAACTCTTCATCAACGTCATCCCCCTTTGTTGGTACTGAACGCGAGATGGGTTTTGTCAGATCCCAAGATGCGGTGATTCGGCGGTTACACATTGTTTGGTCGGTGCGTGTTGGAGGATCTAGTCGGCTTGGCCGACTAGGCTCCAACTTTCCTATAAGCTGCGAGTGTTTGCTTGGTTGGTGATCTTTCAGGGACTTTTGTATATGACCTGGTTGGCTAAGTGTGGCCTCTCGGATGGTCTGTGCTAGAGATTGGAGATAGTTAAGCACATATTCTGAGATTGTCAATTTGCTACAGAATGTTGGAGATTTGTGGAAGAGCAACACCCCAAGCTGTTTTCAATTTTTTTTTATTGGAAAGCAACTCTACTTGGAGATGGCTATTCCTTGGTATAGGATTCACTTTCTAGTTTGCGGCATTGCTTGTAAATAGTTGCTTTGTTCGTGCTATGGAAACTCAGGTGCAAGTATGTTTTTGATCAAGAAATTAGTTTTGTTTCAGCTTTGATTGTGCTTTGGAAAGATGGGGTACACCATCCTTTACTAGCTAAGGGCTCTCGATTAATCAAGGATGCTAAAAAGTTGGATCCTATTGTATATTCTGATTCTATCTCTACTCTAATAAGCTTCAAGATGTGCTTAGGATAGGCATTGTATATACCCTTCCACTACTAGTTTTTTTATTGTAAATAAGTTTATGTGAATTTAAGAAGTATCTTTAAAAAAAAAGTAGGTGTCACACCCCCGGTTTTGACCCCGTTTGCATGATGTATAAAATGTAATTAATCATGGTGAGGAGCTCAAGGCAAAAGCCCCACCATCAATTTGGTTGTGTGTGTGTGTTTCGGCAATGGGGATAGTTGCCGATGGTTTATCGTGCCATTTGGCACATTATAATTCGACATCATGTAAATACGCACATCAAATAAAACTAAAACCACAACCAGCTATGCCAGTGCAACGTTGAATGAAAAGGGCAAGGTTCCAAAGGATAAGGGTGTGGGGGGATGTCAAACCTTGGTCTATGGGGGAAAAACCCATGTGTTGCCACCTTCCCTTGTCTCACCCAACCATTTTGATGTCTTGATGGAGAATGGCTGGTGGTGGTTGGGGGCAGTTATTGTCTTTGGGAGTGGGGTGGCAGGATTGTCAGTCCTTTGCCCACACGCCCACTCCACCCAAGACCTTCCATTCACTCCACTCCATCCTTGTCAGTTCACCTTCATGGCCGCATCTGTGGGGGCTCACGCTGAGCAGTGGTCGGTTCACCTTCACGCAGGAGGGGAATTCTTGCTCATTCTCGCGCGTAGGAAGTTGGCCTGGTCTTCAGTTTCACGGTTGTGATCTGTGGAAGTTCCCTTTCACGCAGGGAGTGCAGTCTTGCTCACGCACCTCCAATTCGCGTCCTCTCTGTGGGCTGTTCACCTTCACGCAGGAGGGGAATTCTTGCTCATTCTCGCACGCAGGAATTACCTGGTTTTACCCACGTGGTTTTCCTCTGCGGACTTGCGGATGGTTCGGCTGTATCTTTTCCTCACGGGCTGATTCGTGGGGTCTACATTGTTGTTGCTCACGCACGGATCGAGAGACTGTAATTTCTCCCCAGCGCGGTCTGTGTAAGCCCTTCTCCAGCGACTTCGAATGTGTAACCGGGGTTGTGGTTTTCCCCAAGTTGCTAGTAATGTGCTGATACGTTTTTGGGATTGCTGTTTCCCCTGCTGTGAGTGGTATTTGCCGTTATGATTTGGGGCTGTCTATTGTGGTCTGCATTGAGTTTCCCATGGCTATGGGGAGTGTTGTCATCATCCATTGTGGACTGTGGAGCGTTGCTATCAGCCATGGTGGGGTTGTGGTTGTTGGTGCACCCTGGTTTGGGTTGCTGTTGAGTTGTTTTGGCCACGTTAGGGCCAAGAACAACTCTGATTTGCCCTGTGGGCTTGAGCTGTGTCACATTTTGGTTTGGGGTTGCCACCCTGTCGGTTATGCCTTCATCACAGAGCTGTGAATGAATTCTTTTGCTACTGGTATGCAGTGGTTGTTCCTTGGACTGTGCTGGCTTGGCCGATCGGTTGATGGCTTGATAAACCCAGCTGTGTTGGTTTGACTGATTGTGTCCCTCGGCTATGTGTAAGCCTACCTTGATCCCTATCCTTGGAGGAATCATGCCCAGCTCGGGGGTGGCAGTGTGCTGAGAGATTGATGAGCACGCTGGCCTATGGTTGGGTGGAACGTTGCAGCAACGTAGTTGGTTGCGGGATTCTTCATCAAAAGATAAGTACTGTTGTTATTTCATCTCTGCAATTAACCTACTGTCTTATGAATCATGATGAACATGTGAATGTTATTTTATGTATATGTTTGCTTCCGCTGTATGATCGAAGATTTATGCATTGAGTGATTGTGCATATATGATGATGGATTATTCATCTTAGCCTGCATCTGGTTATCTAGTATGCATTATGATTAAGCCTTTAACTCAACACTTATCCTTGTTTCTGTTCATGGGGCTGTCTGCCTGGTTATTATGGTGTTCGTCGTGTCCTCTTCGTCAGGATAAGGGATGGGGACGTGACAGTAGGTATCAAGAGGGGGATGTTAGACAAATTAATGTAATGTTTATTTTGTAAGCCCAAGGTCATTAGTGTTAACGGTGAAGTTATAAATTAAGTGCAATGTTAGAACAAAGTTAATGGTGTGTTAAGATAAGGTTGTAATAAGGTGCTTATGATGAAATAAAGACATCAACCGTTCCTTATGGGAAAAGTAGATCAAGGCTGCTCTTTTTATATGCATATGTATTCACGACATATTATGGAAGTGTATGAAATATTTCATTTATTCTCTATGATATATCTACCCACATTTTTTCTGGATATTTCTAACATTGTTTAATTGTATCTTGCATTGATGAATATTTTCGCTTTTGTGTTTTAATAAGTATATCAAGTATTTTTAAAGTCTGGCATGAAATTTTAAATTTATGAAAAATTACTCCATGAGCAGTGCTTTGCAGTAGTATGATGGTTATCTTTCCATTACCAAACTCAAAAAATTTTTATATTTCATAGTAATTTAATTACTTTACTCTAAACTAGGAGAAAATTCTTAGTATTCATAATTAGCCATTGTTTCAATACCTTTGTACAGGCTATAAGCCGTATGCTCAAAATCAACATTCAAGTAAACATCCTTAGAAGTTGGTGTTTAGTAATTGATAATTTTTAAGATTTTCCCATTTTTCCTAACATTTTCCGAACAACTATCGGACTGTCATGGTGGGACATACATTCTCCAAGCTTTATGCCACGGTCTTCTATCAATGGCTGTCGAATGAGCTGGAGAGTTGACATCTTAGGGATAGAGGGCATGTCGGCTTCCAACCGGAGTACGAGACGATTGATCACATCTTCACAACCCGAGCTTTTATTGAGGAGGCTCGCCATCACTCTTCGAAAATTTACAATTGCTTTGTAGACTTTCAGAAAGCGTTTGACATAGTATCGAGGGATGCCTTATTCTAGAGACTTTGTGACATTGGCATATTTGAGACCCTCTTGGCGGCCATCATGAGATTGTACAAGTGGGTTTTGGGATGCCTCAGGATGATACTTGGCCTTTCCTACTTAATTCAAAGTACCATTGGGGTCAAAATTCAAATAGGGGTGCCCCCTCTCCTCAACCCTCTTTGGGATCTATATTGATGAGCTGGAGTCTTTCCTTGATGAGAGGCAGATGGATGCCTTCTGCATCATGTGTTGATCTCCTTGCTTCTTTTTGCTAATGACGTGATCTTGTTGGCCTCCACTGTTGAGGGCCTACATAGACAGATTGATGCCTTGGCTAGTTTTTGTGACCTTCGACAGTTGATGGTCAACCTAGGTAAAACCAAGGTTATGATCTTCAATGCAACGAAGAGCTTCCTCACATACTTACATTTCTACTTTTGGGGAAGAGATTGAGATCACCACAACTTACACCCTATGTCACACAATTCGGGTTCGTTTTCGGGTTCGACGAGCTTCAGGTTTGATTCGGGTTCGAATTTTTCGATGGGGTTCGGCATAGGTTCGTCTATATACATTTTTCAGAAAAAAAAAATGCTTGTAAATTCAGAAAATTTAAAATATAATCAAGATCTAAACATTTCATCTCATAAACACTTGGACGTGATCAAATTCTATACATAAATTGCATTATGAAACTACATATTGCAAAACATTTTATCCCATAAACACTTGCAAAGTTGCACATGATCAAACTCCAAACATAAATTGCATTATAAAACTACAGATTGCAAAATGAAGTATAAATAGTCTTCATGTTTCAAAATTTAAGGAAATCCATAATGTCAAATAGTTATCAGCCTTGAACTTGTTTCACAAAACTTAAAAATATGATCAAACTTCTATTCTTGTGGCCTACTAGTAATATCATAAAGCTCTAAATCATCAAGAGCACATGGGGTGGTAAAGGCACTAGAATTGTGATCCTCATAGTCATCATTGTCAATATATGGAGCACCATCGTCATGAGGATCATCACCACTGTCACCATCAATGCGAAAACCTTCTTCTACACTAGGAATAGGCTCAAACCATGGGTGATAGGAGCTAGAAGAATCTTTGGCCAAACTGCTTAAGGCAAATTGTAAATTGCTGCGCACATAAACCAAGTCTTCCAATATTGAAGATAATAACCTGTTTCTTTTCTTGGTTTGGATGTGATTAAAGCTACTCCAATTCCTTTCACAAGGAGAGGCACTTGATCCTTGGCTCAAAACACGAATTGCAAAATGTTGCAATTTAGGTGTCTCTGCTCCATAAAACTGCCACCATCTTCCTGGAGGAATTTTGATCCTATCCTCTATGGAAGAAGCCTTTCGAAGTATCCTCTCATCTATCTTGTATGCCCGAAGTTGCTCTCTAAGTATGCTAGATTCTTCTCGATTTGGAACCAACCGCTCAATAGCATTATAAAGGCCACTCATTACTTCAGCATCATTATGCCTTTGAATTCCAAACAACCTGGGGTCCAAATAACAAGCTGCTGCATGCAAAGGACTATGCAACAACTTCCACTTTTTATCTATCATCTCCCATATTTCCATGTACTCATTTTCCAAGTTGTTGAAGGATTTTGCAATTGATTCCTTACAACGGTCCATGCCCTCATAAACAAAACCCATAGAAGGAGTGTCGCTATCAACCATCCGAAGCATGTCAACAATTGGTTCACATACTTTTAAAACCTTCATGGCACTTTCCCAAAAAGCATTGCCTAAGATGATTTGTTCCAACTCCTTTCCTTTGGGTTCTTTTGAAAGGTGAGAGCTTTCCCACTCATTGCTGCAAATAACACCTCTCACGCTTATCTTTTCCTCAACCAATCTTTTGAGAGTAATATAATATGTAGCAAATCGAGTATCACAAGGCCCTAGTAGCTCTTTGGATGCTTGCCTCCTTTTCAGAATCAATGTGAGGTGATGGTTACAAATGAAGTGGGAAATTTGTTTCCCCTTTCGAACTGCATCATCTATCCATATTAACTTTGCTAAATCATGCAATAGCAAGTCGAGGCAATGAGCAACATAAGGGGTCCAATAAATTGTATTGCACTTGTCCATTATCATCTTCCCCGCTCCCACACAATTTGAGGCACTATCTGTGATGACTTGAACCACATTTTTTTCCCCAACTTCAAGAATGGCTTCATGTAAAATCTTGAAAATATATTCTGAAGTCTTCTTGTGTCCTGAAGCGTCTATTACCTTCAAAAATAATACCCCTTCAGGATTGTAAACCAACACATTAATCAATGGCCTATTATTCATATCTGACCAACCATTTGATAAAATTGTGTAACCTGTTTCTTTCCAGGACTCCTTAATCTTTAACAATTTGTTTGTTACCCTTTCTTTTGACCTCTTGAGAAGAGGGGTCCTTATTGCCTCAGAACTAGGAGGCACATATCGTTTTCCAAATTCTGCAATCTTAGCACATGCATTGATAAAATAAGGACTTCTAGCCACATTAAATGGTATAGCAGATTTATAAAACAAATCAACCAAAGCATCATCAACTTCCTGCTTCTGTACAGGTTTCCAAAGAGAGTTTAATGTCCCGGTCTCTCTTGTTGGTAGAACCTGAGATGAACTTCCAACTCCAACAGTGCTTGAAGAAAATGGTGATAAGGGGTTGTAATTCATTCCGAACTCTGCCTGAATGCGCTGTCTTTTATTCTCATTTGTTTGCTTGATTTTTTTAATTTTGTCATAGTCTTTTTGGAGAGTTGCCTTGAGTTCTGTAGACACTCCTGGACATCCCTCAACACCACTTCCTCTGCCAACACTAATTGACAATAAGTGATCCATCACTCTTGTCAATGACCCAACAAACTCTGCATTACATAATTTGCATTTCAGATGCCTACTAGCAAACCCATCGAGTTTGTCCACATATTTCCATCCTTTTGCTATTGATCTTCGAGGTGCCATGGCAAAGGTGTCTGCATTGTTTATTATGTTCCAATTCAGAATTGCAGACAATATAATTCATGATTAACTAAAAATTGACATTAACAATTCAAGTTTAAAAAAAATTAAAATAGAGATAAACATAGATAAATTTAAACTTTAAAACAGAGATAAATTGACATTATTAGAGATAAACAAAGATAAATTGACAGTAACGTTTATAAATTTAAACTTTAAAACAGAGATAAATTTGTATTAATTTTTAATTTACATTAACAGTAAAAAAAACTGATTTAAAACAGAGATAAAATTGTATGAAATTAATTTTTTTTTTACATAACTCAACCTTTATTCCTGTAGGTTGTCCCAGACTGCAATGGGCAGTGTCGAAATACTTGCAGACTTGCAGTGGAGCCTGGGTCATGGAGTAGCTTGTGGTGGAGCCTGGGCCGTGGAGGAAGTTGGTAGTGGGCAGTGCCAAGTGGCACTAAATCGTAACCTGACAGAGTCTGCAGTTGCAGATTTGGAGGCTGGAGCAGTGTCGTGGTGGTGGGAGGTCGAGACCGGACCATTTGTAGCTCGACTGTCGGTGTCGTGGTGGTGGGAGGTTGGGAGCGGAGCTCCGAGCAGTTGCAGCTCGGGAGAAACCCGTCGTTGTCGGCGTCGTGGCGGGAGAGAAAAACAAGAGACCCACTTGCAGTTGCAGGCTTGCGGTTCGGGAGGTCGGCACGCTCACGGGAGATGACTCTTACACCATGGAAATACTAAACCTGTGCTTGATAAACTCAACCCGTCATCGAAAAAGTAAAACTGTGACCTAAAAATCAAACCTGTGGCTTTTTTTTTGGGTTTTAAGTTCGTTTTATCATGTTTGTCGAACCTTATAGACGGACCTTAACGAACAGGTTTGTTTTTCAGGTTCGTGATGAGGTTTGCCTATCAGGTTCGGCGAACCTTAACGAACTTTTCAAATTTTTTTAGGTTCGTCGATTTCCGAACCTGGTGGTTTGAGCTAGACGAACCCTGTAACATTGCTTACACCTACTTGGGGGTCCAGTTCATGGGACCTCGCTTTGGTATGAGGCAGGCCCTCTAACCTCGACTTAGTAAAGGGTATGGTTCCCTGGCCCTCATCAAGGGACATGCTTTCAGGGCCAGTTTCATGACATCTTGTCCAAACTCTACGTCATGGAGGCAATTATCAAATCCACAGTACTCTATGGTTCTGAGATTAGGGGACCGAGCTTGTTACAGACAAATTGGGCTCAAAAGGCGAGAGTTTGGACCTTGCTTCTCAAGCGCATTATTCAATGCAAGCGTATAGTTTCGCAAGCCATTATTTAGGTAGAGTTCGGTGTCCAATCATTTCACCTCGAGGCTATTTTTTGCTTGGTCTCTTTCTTACATAGAATCGAATCTTCCAGTGTTTGCCATTGTGAGAGAGCAGTACCCTTACCTTGCACTTTGCTCCTTAGAAGCCCTTGCCTCGAATTGCTCCAAATGCCATGCATGAGGTTAGTTTGCAGAGGCATCTTGAGTTATCCAGTCGCTAACCATCTTCCCAAAGCAACTTTCCCCCCTTCACGTACTCCTTATATGTGTCGGACTATCTCATGCTGATTAAACATAACTAAATCGGGACATCAGAGAGGACATATACAGATTATACATTTAGGTCACTTGGACTTCACCTTTGTCGATCCTAGGCTTGAAGATGTCTTTCAACTTAGAGCACTTTTTCAAGTTGCAGGATGGTATCATTGTCCACCCTTAATACACCCACAAACATTGTGCATTTGCTCAAATTCCTTTGGGACAACCGAGTTTGTTCTCATCGACTTAGGGTAGAGACGGATCACCATATACCCCGATTTGATAGGATCTATTAGTTGTGCCACCTACATGAGCCGGAGACAAAGATGCACCTCAGTTTTAGGTGCCACTTGTACTATATGATTAGAAGATGTTACTATTGACTATATAGGGACTTAGGGAGATCCCTCTCTACTTTCTTCTTGTACTAGGATTAGAGAGGCCTAACCCTCTTCATTAGGAAGATATTTAGTTACAAATATCAACTCTTACACACCCTGCCCGACCTTGGGACGACTAGGAGGATCACCTCATAATTTTTGTTGATTCGTCAAATCAAAACAACAAGCGTTAGGCAGAGTTCTATAGTACTTCAGATAGTAGAGTGGTAAGACCTCGAGTCTCCCCTTGACCTCCCCCCTAGGAGGTGTTGGACCATACATTTGATCATACATCCTCATAGTGGCAGGGGATCAGCTCCAGATGGATTCAGATCAGAGTGCCCCTTGCTCGTCAGATTGCCTCCCAACCCCAACTTAGCAGCGATCAATCTATTCAAGGCTTCTTCCCCTCGACCTCAAATGGTAGGAGAACGCTTCCTCTCTTCTACATCCCCCTAGGGTCATACAAACAAATCCCTCTATGGTACTTGAGGGCTCTGATAGTGAACCTGTGCCCTGGTCGCTCCCATTGCCCTTGATCATTAGACCCAGGAGACCTTGACATCGCTGACCTCAACTCCATCTCCAGATCTCTCTCTCTCTCTCTCCCCTTCTTGACTAGTATCGAGTTGTCCAGTTTAGTTTGGGACACCTTCACTTTGAAGTTTGTATTACTGCACGTATGATACTGTTATATACATTTTTTTGGTGTTGGCTAGGCGTAGTGATTAGTTTAGTTGGATACTTATCTAGGCGGTACTTTTGTATCTTTCTTTATCTTGCTTTCAGCATTCTCCAGGAGCTGCTTTAGCACTCCCACATTGTACTCTTACTGGATGTATCCTCTCATCCCATTGACCTATTTTGTGATCATTCAGTGGACATTAATAGAACTATCTTTATATTATCTTATCTTGAACCAGTGGCTCAATGTAAATGGTCATTCCTGACTAAAAATCTTTGCCTTTATTTGAATCTTTATAGTAACAGATAAAAGGTAAATGATGAAGATAATTGCCAATTTTATTGCTGCTGTACTCATTAGGTGAATAAAAATTGTGGAATACACTTCTTTGTCATTGCAAAAATTCTTTGTGAAATAGATTCACATGTTTATTTTTTTGATTTTCTCATCAATAATAGGTAAAGCAATATTATCATGGTAAGTGGCCCTCTTTTCATCTTTCTGATTGTAAGCAACATGAATTGATACTGTTCTCCTTTTTAAAAATTTTGTCGTCTGGTGTTCCATGCACCCAACCATTATTCAAAGAAATACAAATAGCAGCCCGGAAATCCAAGGTTAGCTAAACTAGAGGTGTAAATTCCGTGTATATTTATAATTTATATTGTCATCTATTTCTCCCTTTTTAGCTATATTTGGGGGCTTCCCTATGCTGTCTCCATTTCCAACTTGCCATCCCTTGTGCCATTACCTGAAATTTTGGGGGTCTCTCTGCCTTTCCCTGAGATTCTTCCCTCCGATCACCCTATTCTCAAAACTCTCTTTAACTAATGGTAAATTATGTTATGGATCCTCACCAATATTCTGGTGAAGTTGGATTTGGATAAAATTTACCATGAGAAAAAGTATTGCTGAATCTGCTAAATATAAATTCTATAGATCCATTTCAGAAAGGCATGGCTCACATTTTGTTACTTATATAGTCATTTGTTGAGTTCCTATAAAAGAAATAAAATTTCCGAGTAGGATTGGCATTCATTGTTGTTTTTAATGGCAGCCCCCACTTGTAGAAAGTCATCCCCTATTACATCCTGATATTAAGTATGTAACTGAGTTGTCATAGTATAATGTTACATATTTTACAGTTCAAATTTAACTTGTCTATCAACTTGCCTTTTATAAAATAGAGACCAGCCAGGTTGTAACTGACCAGACTGGCCCCTCCTTTATGGGGAAAATTGGTGATTACATAGGATCTAGGAATTTTAGAATGATAATCTAAAACATCTATGAAACTCTATCAAAAGTATGGGGACCATAACAAGAAATAAGTATTGACTCAACTAAATGTCTGTGGAGACCACACTGGATGGGTTTTTATTGAGTTCTTATGGGCATGACAATTTCAAAAAAAGTTGTTGCTTGAAACACAATCTCCTTCCCCTGTTGTTTCTACCAAAAAATGTTCTGAAATGGAAACAACCATAAATGCTGCCCAAGCCATTTCTATCATGTTACTGTCATTGAAAAACATATTCACATGGATCTCCAATGGCCCACAAATGGCAAAAATACAGGGAAAAGAACATTAAAAATGTCATTTACAAAGGAGAAAAAAAATGAAGAAAACCCAAATATTAAAACCCAAGTATAGGGAAAAACTGGATGTAAAATCTCTTAAAACCCTATAATAAGAACCCCCTATCTGCGCTTTCTCATCTAGTGCTTGCTTTGCAATGAGCATAAGTGAGGAGTTTTGTTTTGCAGGTGCACAGTAAGAAAGCATTAATAAAAACAGTGGGCAGATTTCTTAACGGCGGCAACATTTCTCATTTTTCCTCCTTATATCATTGAATCATTCTTTATGTTCTCGAGGGATTCTTCTTGAATGGATGCAGTTACATTCACTATTTTCTCTTGTCAACATCTCTACTATATATAATAATATTTATATGTTATAAAATTGCCTACCTGTTTCCTAAATGTTGGTAAGTGTTGTTTTGATGAATATTTCCCTCTGGGAAACTTTTGTTGTTTCCTTGTTTTAAACAACTTAGTATTCGTAATTTTGTGTTGGACTGAAATGGTTTATATTGCAGGTGAAACTTTTAGCGATGTAGTTGGGAGTCCGTACTATGTAGCCCCTGAAGTACTGTTGAAGAATTATGGTCCTGAAGCTGATATTTGGAGTGCTGGAGTCATTCTGTACATCCTACTGAGTGGAGTTCCACCATTTTGGGGAGGTAAGACTGATGGTTTGTTATTGGAACCTTGTTATTATGAATGAAACACTAGATAGTGGATTTTTAGCAATAAAAATACATTGCTTAAATCAGTTTTTTCATGTTTTCAGAAACAGAGAAGGGGATTTTTGATCAAGTTCTACATGCTGAACTTGACTTTCTATCAGACCCATGGCCTGGCATATCAGAGAATGCAAAGGACTTAATAAGAAAAATGCTTGATAGAAAACCGAAAAATAGACCAACAGCTCATGAAGTGCTTTGTGAGTACTTTTCTAACATGAAAGTATTGATTTATTCAATTGGGTTTTGGTAAGGCAAGAGTAGATTCTTCATGTGTGAGGGATGGAGTATGAGCTATTTATAATCCTTGTTTTAGGTGGAGGCAAATTTGAGCCATACTGATATTTTTAACAAGGTAAAATTTGTCTTTGATATCCACAAATTGGGTCTATTTTTTTAATAATGGAATCTACACCTTGAAACAGGTGACCCTTGGATTCGGGATGATGGGGTTGCACCTGATAGACCTCTTGATTCTGCAGTGCTCTCTCGGTTAAAGCAATTTTCAGCAATGAACAAGATTAAAAAGATGGCTTTGCGTGTAAGTTAATGTTGCAGATTGATTTATGATTTTTGAAGTAATTTTCTTCTTCATAACATTCACATTTTGAGAAACCTCTTTCTATTTCTCAAAGCAACAGGTCCTGAATAATATTTGAGGCATATTATTGGCTCAACTTATATTCTTTTAGGGCAGCATGTTTACACCCTGATGAAACCTATAAGGTAGAGTTGGCTTGTCTAGCAACAGGAATAGGTGACTTTAGAGCTTAAGATGGCTTCTTTTATGGTGAATAAGGGTGTATCTAGAATCTGTTTTCTAATGTTTTAGATATTTTTATGTTGTTTCTTTAAGTTCGACTTGTTAGGTCTAGAGTCTAAAGCTAAACTTTCTGAGAACTCTTCAGAATCATTACACTATTTCTGTTACTTTGGACATGAGAACAGTGAGGTAGCTCTTCATGGTATTTTTCATAACTTGGATGGGGGAGGTGGAGAGCATATTTTTCCTATTTCTATGTCACCTGGAATGGGGAAACAGGTATTTGTTTTTGAAATATTATGGGATTTGAAAACAACACTTCCAAAATATCAGGAAACATGGAAGCTATGTTAGAAAGCAGCGACAAGGAAGGTCTTTTAGCATTGCATGTTAGAGAGACATTAAACTGGAAGCCAAGTCTATTAAAGTGATTTTCGTAAGTTTTGACTTAGGAAAATACTTTAATTATTCTAATTTGATTTTGACTTCAATGGGATCACTTTATTAAAGGGAAAAGTGAAATATTTAAGTGATGACTAATCTAATATTGGCCATTGATTCTCACCGGAGGATCTCATCCATTGATCCATAGTGAGGGTTAGGGTTTTCCCCATACTTACTAGACTCGGAATCGACAATAAATCGGCGAAGCAAAAGAGCGAAGAGTTTGAATCGGATCGGGAAAAAATCGGCAAATACAAAAAAAAAATATGTATCTCTATTTTGAATTTAAAAAAAAAAGAAAAATTATAGATATTCAAAACAACGATGTCCATACACTGCAAGATATCAATAGACGTCCAAAAGATATCAATAGTCCATACATTGCAAGATATCAATAGATGTCAGATGTCCAAAATATATCAATAGTCCATACACTGCAAGATATCAATAGATGTTGAAAAGATATCAATAGAATCATAGATGTCCAAAATATATCAACTCTCATGCATAAGATGAGTCCATAATCCAGAAAGATGTCCAAAATATATCATTTCTCATCCATAAGATGAGTCCAAAAATACATAAAATAAGGATCCAAAATTTAGAATCTAGATACTAAATATGAAATAGTAAGAAAAACTAAGAAGGAGATGCTCTCGCATCTCCGGCTGCTTGACCCTCAAGGGTCTCTAAGTCCTCGGAACTAAAAAGAGGAGCCTCCTTAGAATGAATCCAAGTAGGTGTAGCAATAGTTGTAGGATCCCCAGTTTGTTCCAATTCTAGCTCCAAGTTATCCTGGCCCAGGGAAATAGCTGAATGATCCAAACCTGTCAACATCAAGATACATTCAAAATGTGAATTAATCTTTAAAATTTAAACCAACGATTAAAATTTAAGATTACAAATGATTATCAATTAAGCCTTTAAAGTGTCTCACCAAGTAACTGCCTGTTGCAAAGCCGAAGGTTGTAGTGGACAAAAACAAGGTCATTCAAGCTCTTTTGTGTCAAGCGACTACGCCTCTTGGAATGGATTTTCTCAAACATGCTCTAGTTGCGCTCGTAACTTGAAGTGCTGCAAGTTTGATTTAGGATCCTAGTGGCAAACTTCTTAAGATCTGGCGTATCATTGCCAAAATTTTTCGACCAAAGACCTAACATGTGGCAAGGGTTACAAAGTCAAGATTGATAATTGAAGATGAAAAAAACTTAGAAGAATTAAGATAATAAAGTATAAATTATAAAAGATTACAAAATTACAAATTATAAAATACCTGGCAACATTCTTGTCCTTTCCTGTACAACACTGGTATAAGCAGGCAATTTTGAAGGAATCCTATAGTCTTGCAGCTGGGCAATGATACGACTTTGGACTTTTGGATTTGGGTTCATTCTCTCAATGCAAGTCATAAGCCCTCGACAAACCTCCCCATCCTCACTAAATTTGGTCTTGTCATAAAAATATGCTGGATTGAAAAGGTATTCAGCAACATGTAAAGGAGAGTGCAATTGCCTATCTCACCTCTCATCAATGATGCCCCAAAGAGGCATGTACTTCGTCTCATCATTCATATATTTGGCTTTTATAGCTTCCTTGGCGAGATCCATTGACTCATAAATGTAACTCGAGATCCTTGGCGAGATCCATTGACTCATAAATGTAACTCATGACGGGTTTCTCCCCATCAACCATCTTGAAAGATCTATTTAAGACTTTAAAGTTAATTAACATGTAAAAAAGTTTGAATTCAAATTGAATTGATGAACATTGAAAAGGTTTAGAAATTAAGTACCTGAGCACTTTGACAAGTGGTTCTGTCACAACAATTATCTCTTTCGCATCTCTCCAGAAACCATCATTAAAGACAAGAGAAACAATTTCAATGCATTAAAGACTTCTTCCATGTCTAGAAGCCATCCACTTAGGTCCCAAAAACATTCTCTTTAGATTGACCTTTTTCTCTACTACAGATTGCAAGGAGATGAAGTTTGTTGCAAATTTTGTCACTCCAGGGCGAACAAGCTCCTTGCCTTCAGTGTATGTTCTCATGGTGGAAAGGACATTTGTGTGATTGTAGATGAATTTGGTTAAGGATTTTGCCTTATCCACAACCTCTTGTATCCAATGAAGTTTCCCAATGTCCTCGAGCATTAGGTCTATGTAGTGTGCAGTGTAAGAACTCCAAAATATAGTGGGGTGCCTAGCCTCAAACAATTCAACAACAACCATATAATTAGCTGCATTATCAGTAATTATTTGCACAATGTTTTCTACTCCCACTTCTTCCATCATTTCACAATCAGTTGAGCACTCTTAACTTTGTCTGAGGCATTAACTGATTTGAGAAACATTGCCCCTTTTGGACAAGAAACGAGGAAATTGATCAAAGTTCTATTCCTCTTATCTACCCATCCATCACTCATGATGGTGTACCCAGTTTCTACCTATGATGTATGAAACTCAACAAGTACAAGCTTGAGGTCATCAACACTTTCTCACAACATATCTGTCCTAAGACTCTCAGATGTAGGGGCTTTGAACCCTGAACTTGCAACAACAACTGCATCAATCATGGATTGCCAGTAAGGGCTTCTAGCACAATAAAAAGGGATGTCAGAATAGTACAGAAAGTTAACAATGGCCTTTCTTGCTTGCTTATGGACATTTTTTTTCCAACCAGTGCCATTTAAGCTAGGGTGGGCACTTGGTTGTGTACGAGGAGCAAAAGAGTGTATATTTCCTCCTCCAACGCTCAAATTTGTAGGAATAGGAGGAGGAGGTGGTTCCATTTGGCTTGAACTTGAGCCATGTTTGGAATATGAAAACTTGGGTTAGGCAGAGGCATTGAGGATTCAACAGAAGGATGAGACATGGGGGTATTAGAGGATTGTCCACCTACAACATTTCCCATCTCCATATTTAACCTTGCTTTCTTCAATTTTGTTTCATTCATGCAATCAATGGCCAAGCTAGCCTAGTGTCTAACATCCTTAGGTACAACTTTGCAAGGACTAATGTCATGCCCTGGAAACTTAGCAATGTGGAATTTGAATTTATAAATTCACCACTACAATGTTCTCTACAAAATTTACAAAGCAGCTTAGTTGACCTTGGAATCTTCTCACAATAAGATCAAGCACAGTCTTTTTCTCTTGGCATTTTCACACAGGTGACTATCACTGTTTCACTAGTTTAACTGTTGCTACTGCTAGGGAACAAGTTGCTGTTAGTTATAGGACACCTTCAGGCTTGATGAAAGAAGCCCTACCTTGCAAGTCCAACATAAAAAATTTAAAATACAAATTAAAAAGCATGAAATAAAATTATAAATAATCAAATGAAATAAAAAATAAAAAACAGGCTTGAAGAAAGCAGCCCTACCCTACAAGTCCAACATAAAAAATACAAATTAAAAAGCATAAATTAAATAAATAATAAAATGAAAAAAAAATAGCTGGCAAAAACTTGGAAGTGAGCACTTGTGACCTCCATTAATGATTTAATCGCAACCAGCTAGTAGCGTCCTTTGATCCTGTAAATTGTGACCAAAATCTAGACTCTGCAAATCTAGAAGATGTCCAGACTCTACAAATCGCAACAGTTTAAACTTGATGGCCCTCCTACAAATCGCAACAATTGAAAATCCAAACACTTGCCCGGATCCCGTGTTTTCTGGACTCGGCCTGCATTTTTCTGGACTGAGCCCACGTTTTTCTGGACTGAGCCCACGTTTTTTTGTTTCAAGCTCGCATTTTTCTGGACTGAGCTCGTGTTTTTTTGTTTAAAGCCTGCGTTTTTCTGGATTGAGCCCGCGTTTTCTGCACTGAGTCCACGTCGTGTGTCTAGAAACTGAGTCCGGACCTGAGCCTACGCACCGAAGTAAAGCCCAGAGCCTCGTCATGTGCTGGAAGACTGACCTCGCACACAGAAGGAAAGCCCGAAGAGGGAGAGGTGATCCGGCGTCGACGTCAGTGGTGCTCGAAAATGGATGCAGAAGCACTCTGTTGTAAATGAAAAACGAATATGTGAAAATGAAAAGCGGGAAAAAACACACTCAATAGTGGAGAAAACGATGGAAAAGCATTGAATTTAAAGGCTTGGAGCAACTACCAAGTGGGCCTCGAGTGAAACTCGTCGATTCGAGTCGTTTGTGACGGTTTTTTCACTGATTTACGAGTCCAACTCATGGTTGACCAATCCAAATTCGTGCTGTTCCAGCTCAATTTGTTTGGCACCTCATCCGAGTCAAACTCGGGAAAATCATGATTTAGATTGCGATTCCTGTAACTATGGTTTTCGCTTAGCCAATAAAGTTAAGAGGAGATTTAGTGGAGAGGACACATATACAAACAAGATATAGACAGAGAGAAGTCAGAAGGAGGAGTTTGCAGAAAAGATGGAGGAGCAGTTGTACGACAGGTTCACTAGTCCGAACAGAGACTGTACAGATCGCACAGAGGAGCAGCGCCACACGTAGCAAGGATACCGTACAATTGCCGTATGGATTGTACGAATCCGTATTGTTGACGTAAGCAACATATGGATTCTGTACAGCTGGCCATACTGCTGACGCATAGCCGTACAACTGGGTCGTACTGCTGACGCAGAGCAGCAGTGCTTTGCTGCTGGGTTGCTCGGTGATTTCGTTGAAGTTTTCAGTTTGCTAGGTTGGGTGTATTTTACCTGCTAGTTGTAAAAGTTCCATATATTGATAATATAAATTTCATTTCTGATTGCTGCACCGATTTTCCCATCTTGGGTTTTTTCGGAGGTTTCCATACCTAGAATAATAATGTCAATATTGTGATGAGATGTTGTGAATATTTCTCACTTTTTATATTCTGCTGCATACTAGTAAAGAAGTTAATGTGTGGTTATTTCAGTAAACAAATTAAATATACTATTTAGCCCTAGCTTGAGCTTTAAAGAAAAATTTACATGGTATTAGAGCTTTGGTGAGCTAAATCTGAGAGATCTGCAGCAACAATGATAGACCAAGGACAGATATATTGAAGATACAAACCTAGTGTTCAAGTCTAGGGTTTGATAGGTACACTTCAGTATGGCCGTGCAGTTGAGAGTCGAGTATAGACTCCAGGGGGCTCAAAACTTTCCTACATGGAAAGAAAGGATCACAAGGATCCTGGATGTTAGTGATGCAAAGGAGCACATTGACTCCACGAAGGTTGTACCCACGGATCCGACAGAGTTGGTAGCATGGAAGAAGATTGATTCCATAGCCATGTTGATTATCTTAGATGGAGTGAAGGACCACATAGAGTCCCTCATCTTTCCGGGAAATAGACTGCATCTGAGATCTGGAAGGCTTTCGAAAGTCTGTACCAGAGTAAGAACGAGAACTGGAAGATGGTGTTGGAAGAGAGAATGCATAGTACCAGGATGGCCAAGGGAGAAGGAGTGGTGCCTTATCTCACAAGGCTCACACAGATCAGAGACGAGCTTGGAGCTGTTGGCTCTAAGACTGAGGATGAGGAGCTAGTTCGTATAGCCCTCAATGGCTTCTCTAAGCCATGGGGCACCTTTGTCAAGGGTGTGGTGGCTAGGGAGAAGCTCCCTGATTGGCAGAGATTGTGGGATGACTTTGTGCAGGAGGAGACTCGCATGGGTCAAGGATCAGGGTCATCCAGCAGTGCCCCACAGATTGTGGATGAGGAGGCTCTAGCCTTGATAGGGAAGATCAAGGGTAATGCAAAGAGGAAGAAGGGTGGTAAGAAGAACCTTGACATGTCAAAGGTCAGGTGTTTTATTTGCCACAAGCAGGGACACTTTGCCTCTTAGTGCTCAGACAGGAAGAAGAAGAGCAACACTCAGATGGCTAGATCTGTAGAGGTGGAGGAGTTCAACAGGAACTTCAATGAGGAGTTTTTCTTGATAGCTTGCATGGTAAGCACCACAGGTAGCAGTATTTGGTACATCGACAGTGGAGCATCCAGTCATATGAGTGGACAAAAAAGGTTCTTCAATGACTTTCAGGAGGGTGGAACAAGTATCCATGTTGAGCTGGGTGATGATGCTTGTTATCAGGCGCAGGGAGTCGATATTGATTCATTTTAGAGGGAGTCTGGCAAACCCCTTAGTTTTGTTGATTTGTTATATGTTCCAGGATTGACCAAGCACCTCATATCTGTCTCCACTCTGGAGGACAAGGGATTTCAGGTGAAGTTCTGAGACCATAGAGTGTATATCAGGCCCAAGGGGTCAAATAGGAGCTTGGATCGGGTGATTGGGATAAGGAGCGGGAAGGTGTATAGACTACACTTTGAGCTTGTAAAGGCTCTAGTCAGCAGCGACAACAGTCAGGGTGAGTTGTTGCATAGGAGGAGGATGGCACACTTACACCATGGAGCACTGAGGCACTTGAGACAGGCTGTCATTGGAGTTCCTTAGGTACAGGAGGAGAAGCATAACCATTGCAAGGGCTGTGCGTTGGGGAAGAACATCAGGAAGCCTTTCTTATAGAGTGAGCACAAATCTAAGGAGCCCTTGGACTTATTGCATTCGGTTGTTTGCGTACCTATGAGTGTCCATTCTTTCAGTGGTTACAGTTACTACGTAACCTTCATTAGTCATTCTAGGAAAACCTAGATCTATTTCCTGAAGGCCAAGTCAGAGGTCTTTGAGAGGTTTCGAGAGTTCAAGACTCTCGTTGAGAACTGGACAGTAAGGAAGATCCGTGTTCTGAGAACAGACAATGGGGGAGAGTACACCTCCAATGAGTTCTTGGAGTATTGTTCGGTAGAGGGAATCAAGAAGGAGCACACTGTGCCTCATACCCCGCAGCAGAATGGAGTGGCAGAGAGAAAGAACAACACTATGGTAGGAGCAGCCAAGGCCATGTATTTGATCAGGGTTTACCACTATTTCTTTGGGATGAGGCATACAAGACTGCAATGTACATTCAGAACAAGTGTCTCCACACAACTTTTGGGTCGGGAGACACCCGAGGAGGTCTTCACAGGCACTAGACTAGTTGTGATCCATATTCACATATTTGGGAGTGTCTACTATTGTCATATTCATGCTGACATTAGGAAGAAGCTGGACACTTCTGGAGAGAAAAGGTTACTTGGTTACAGGGAGACTTCGAAGGCACACAAAGTATACATACTTGGTCGCAAGAGGATCATTGTGAGCAGGGATGTCCAATTTGATGAGGACAAGGCCTTGCGGAGATCTATGGACTTACCAGCAGAGGAGCAACCAACACAGGTTTCAGGGGTGAAGTTGGAGGAGCCAGAGGTACAGGTACAGGTACAGACACAGGGCACAGGTTCTGGTAGTTAGGGGGAGTCAGGGGGACATGATCCTTCAGTCATTTACTTGGAGGATGAGCTGCAGCAGGAGCCAAATATCCAACAGTCGCAGCAGGCAAACACTAGGTCAAGGCCTAAGTGGTTTAGGTCCATTGTTCAGGATTCTAAGCAGGTTGATCCTCCACAGAGCTCTATGAGGCGGAGCAAACCACCAGAGAGACTCAATTATATGGCACTGATGACATAGTTGATTAACTCTAAACCTTCCAGTTTTGAGGAGGAGGTTGCACAACATGACGTGTGGCAGGAGGACATGGTTTAGGAGTATGACTCAGTCATGAAGAATCAGGTATGGGAGGTTGTGCCGAGGCCTCAAGGGAGAAAGGTGGTGGGATCCAGATAGATCTTCAATGTAGAGCATGCAGTAGACGAAAGCGTGGAGAAGTACAAGGCATGCTTCATGGCAAAGGGGTTTTCACAGAAGGAAGGTATTGATTATGAGGAGACCTTTGCCCCCATTTCTAGGTATTCTTCTATTCAGACCATTATCTCTTTAGCAACAGAGATGGGTTGCCAAGTCCATCAGATGGATGTCAAGACTGCCTTCCTCAACGGAGTGATAAAGGAGGAGGTATATATGGAGTAGCCAGAGGGGTATTCTTCTATTCAGACCATTATCTCTTTAGCAGCAGAGATGGGTTGGTGAGTCTATCAGATGGCGTCAAGATTGCCTTCCTCAATGGAGTGATAGAGGAGGATGTATATATTGAGTAGCCAAAAGGGGTTTGATATGGAGAATAGGGAGACACATGTATGCAGGATACACAGAGCTCTTTATGGGCTCAAGCAGGCACCTCGAGCATGGTACTTGAGGATAGACAACTATCTACGAGAGATGGGATTTCAATGGAGTGAGGCTGACCACAACCTGTACTTCTTGACAGGTGAGGTGCCTCTCATACTGGTCTTATATGTAGATGGTATCTTTCTTACAGGAGATGAGAGGCTGATTGGTGACTGCAAGTCCTACCTTGCAGTTGAGTTTGTGATGAAAGACCTTGGGTTGATGCATTACTTCCTAGGCTTGGAAGTTTGGTAGAGAGATGGGTGCTTCTTCATTAGACAGGGAAAGTATGCAGCAGAGATCTTGAAGAGATTCAAGATGGTGGATTGCAATCCTTCGAGCAATCACTGTACCCAACAAATATACCTTTCTTACCAAAGGGCTCTAGCTTGGCCCTCTTTTCTTTTGGCACATGGACGTACACAGGAGTACCAAAAATCCTCATGTGGTCAACTGTGGGTTTCTTCTTGGTGAAGACTAGAAGAAGTCTTCTCCCCCAAGATAGCATGAGGGCTTTTGTTCTGAATATACACAGCGGTACCTGTAGCTTCAGCCCACAAAGATAGAGGAAGATCTAGACCAGTGATCATAGCTTTAGCAGCTTCACAGATCGTTCTATTCTTCCTCTCCGCAACCCCATTCTGCTGAGGGTAGTAAGGTATTGTCAACTCTTTATTGATTCCGGCTTCTCGACAAAAATCATCAAACTCATTAGATTCATACTCACCTTTGTTATTTGATCTCAGTATACAGATGTGTTTGCCAGTTTGATTTTCAATCAGTGTCTTGAACTCTTTGAACCGGTCAAGGGTTTCACTCTTGGCCTTGAGAAAGTAAATCCATGACTTCCGAGAGTGATCATCAATAAACAAGACATAATATAAAAACCCACTCAAGGAGGGTGAAGACATAGGTCCACAGATGTCAGAATGAATCAAATCCAAAATACCTTTAGATCTATTCTGGCTTCTGGGAAAGGATTTCTTAGTGTTCTTACCTAGAGCACATCCTTTGCAAATTCCTTCATGTTTTGGAGATACTTCTGGCATACATGTAACCATCTTTTGCAATCTTAGGAGAGTTGTGTAGTGAAGGTGTCCAAACCTTCTATGCCAAAGTTCACATGGATCAACTGTGTGATGTACCAAAGCATGGGTGGAATCTTTGGAAGCCTTGTAAAAGCCTCCCTCTCGAACCCCAATCTGTACTGCTGAGTTTAGATTTGTGTCCTTTTCCCATAAAAGGACTTTCTTGTCCATGAAGAGGATTCGGTAGCCCATGTCCTCTAAGCCAACAACATATAAAAGATTCTTCTTTAAACCAGGAACATAAAGAATATCATAACCAGGAAGATAGGGTAAAACCCTAAGTGCTACAAAACTGATCAAAACCCTAGTTTAGGGTTGATGGCAAGATGAATGTGGATGCCCTAGCTAGACTCATCCATGCTAGGGCATAACCACAAGATAGTTTTCCTTCTTTCTTTGCACCAACGATTCCTTCTTCTGAGAGCAACTAAACCTGTGTGAGCAAGTGTGTAATAATGAAATGGATTGATCTTTTTTTATATCCTTGAGTCACCTGTAAGTGGACCAAAATTAGAAAGAACAAAATAATATTATTTATTCTTTTCTAATTTTCACTTTTACTTTTAGCCTTCCAAAAGGTCCTTTATGTATTTTTGACTTTTACCAAAAGTCCTTATTCCCGTGGTCCCAAAGTCCTTATGTATCTTTGACTTTTGCTTTTAGCCTTTTTCCAAGTGCCCTTGTGGTCATTACCTGTGGTCTTTTATTTCCATTCAAAGTACATCATCATAAACCAAGAGAGTTACTAATGCTTTTATCTCACACTCTGTGTGACACCAAGATCAGGTACTAGNGAAGAACGCAAAGCCCATTAATCAAGGGTCAGAGTGTCACACATGCCTAGACCCAGTCTAGGACTTATAGTGCCTTCTTGGTAACAGACCAGGTGCCTCAGCCATGGGCTGCATAATTTGACCCTACGCCAAATACTTGGTAATAGACCAAGCGCCTCCATTCTCCAAGATAATGGCTACTCAGAACTAAGCTGAGTCTACCAGTACTAGACTGGTCAACATCGTGGTCCCGGACTAGATGTCTACCATTCAATAGAATGGTCACTCAACACAGGGTTGAGTCACCCCAGGGCAGAGCTGGGTCCATATCATAGTCAAGGACTAGATATCATCATTCAACAGAATGATCACTCAACACTAGGTTGAGTTCACACCCTGGTCCTGGACCAGGTGCCCCCATTCTCTTAAGAGAATGGCTCTCGATGCTGCTCAGAAAAATCAACATTAGGCATGGTATCTGGTTTTGGAAGACCTCAATGACTATTTCCCAAAGATCATAATAAGTCAAGTTTTGTTCCATTTTTTGTTTCCAGGCTGGGTAATTTCTACCATTCAGTTTGGGATTAAGGCATCATAAAACTGTTGATGTTGGCCATATCTTCTTATAACTTTGAAAACCTTCTTATAGCTCCAAAAGAAAAGACCTTATGACACCAAAAAGAAATTTGCTCATTACTCAATTACAGATTAGAAATCCTTGACTCGTAAAATCAAACTTATAACTTTGAAAAATAGGTTTTGAAAACAAAGTTAAAATTTGCAGAGGATTTGACAAAGAAAGTCTTCAGTTTATAAAAAAAATTTAGTTTGGAAAGAGATTTCGAACTCCCTGCTTATGCCATCTCTATGTAATAATTGTAGAGGATTTTAAAGTAAAATATTACTTCAGATTACCCCACACAGTGCATATTTCTGCAACTTCTCAAATTGCCAATGCAATCACTTCAAAAAAATACTTCTTGTATCATCAAAATTAAGACGTGTGTACCTTTTATTGGATTGAATTGATTCCATTGACTGGTTCAATGTTTGGGATTATGTTGTCACTTATCATCCTCCTTCTTGAATTTGTTAATTCAATGGAGTCTGGTTAATGATGTCACTTCCTTGAGTTAATATTGCCATAGTGTTTCCTGATGCCATCAATTTTAGTTTGGGTTTATGCTGCTGTGGATTGGATTCAAACTGCTGTTGGGTTATCTAGCCACCTGAGTCTTGGAACTGAGGTTCTGTTCTTTTTTTTGAATGCCACCTTGAATAAACTGCTACAGCTCTCGGCCTTGGATTGATTACTGACTTGTCAGGTTGGGCTTCTCCTAAGTTACCAAACCAGGTTGACCTTTTTAATATCTCTGGCACTGTTTGAAAATCAAACTTGCAAGTGCTGTATTAATGAGCCGCTGTATGAAATTTTTGAAATTGGGGTTATTTGAATTCACCTGTTTGTAATTCACTTTAATAATTTGACTTGTTTTTTATTTGATTCACCTCTGCTTTCAATTTGATCAAACTTTGTCTCTTTCTCCAAGCATGTGCTAAACTGTCTTGGCATGAATCTTTGAAATTGCCCAATGACACAATCAATGCGACTTTGATACCATGCTAAACTAGAATATGAAGAATATGTAAAGAGACAAAGGAGATAGAAAGAGAGATATGTAATATATTAATATGCTTGAAAATTGCATAGGGTGGTGTTCTATATAAATCTAGCAAGTTCCACTATTCTCATTAGGAACTGCTCACATAATTTTATTAAATATGTTAACTTAAATGCATTTATTATGTATGACTTATGTCTCATTTTATGACATTACAACATTAGTCTTGTGCATAACATTAAGTCCTTAGATATAATAAACATTACAATGTTTAACACTTACGTCCTCTTCCTTTCACTCTGGATCATTGAGATTCATTTGGGACATTGTTATTGGTTCCTCCAGTGCATTGTTATATGTGATTGTATCCTTAAGTAGTGTTTTGAATGAGATTTTGAGTTGTGATTTACAAATCTGCTCAAGTTCTTGATGGTGTGTTGTCACTTTAATTTTATCGGTTTATGTACTTATGCAACTCTGATGAATAAGAAGATTATCCTCTTCGTGGCCAATTTCAAGGGTATTGAATGCATGAGAATTTGATCTTGTGATTGCTTAGTTATTAATTTATGTGTGATTACTTCCAAATAAACAAGTTTCAAGTTGCTTTGCCTTGTTATTTTTCATTACTTCCCTTTGCCATACCCAAATGAACTAAGGCACCAATCAAATTCTGTTTCAAAGGAGTAACTTGTTTGCTGTTTTTTAACATTTAATTTTTGGTTTTCGAGATATTTTGATCTGGATCTACAAGTTAGGTTGGGAATCTAAAATTCATGATTACAACAAATTTATGAACTATAGAGGTAGATTTTAAACGATTTTTTTTTAAAGTCATTAGGGAATCCCCCCTTAGGTCAGAAAAGTTTTGACCTAGAAGTGAGGGGCTGTGTTGGTGACGGACACCTTACCAAACTGATCATTTGCACGACTCTGCTTTGGAGTTAGTGGTGAACTTCATTGTGAACGATTTTGGGTGATAGCAACATACATGCTCAGTCTTGCTCCATGTCTAGAAGAATTGGAAAGGCTTGGTTGCTATGAATGAAAGTATCTTTTGGAGCAAATAATGTCGCTCGTGCTTCACAACTTGTATTAACATGTACATTTCTCTATCATACATTGAACATTTTAGAATGATACCTAAAAAAGCCCATAAGTGGTATGCAATGGGTCTTTAGTGCTGCATCTAAACTACGCTCATCGCCTATCTGGAGGTGTCCATTTTGATCTCGAAGGGTCGCTGACCATTGGGCAGAGTAAGAATTAGAGTAGTGACAACCTGCCACTTTATTTCTTCAATCTCTTCAAATGCTTCATGTTGTGCAGCACCCCAACTGAAAGTGACTTGGTCACGATTTAGTGCATTAAGTGGTGCACAACATGGGAAAATTTCGCTTGAATTTCATGAGATAATTGGCTAATTTTATGAAGCTTCGCCAGCTATGAATTTCTTTAGTGGTGGCTAGTTGGCAGCCGCTGAAATCTTCATTAGGTCAATGCTATGTCTATCCTGGTTCACCCAGAATTCAAGAAACAAGTTTTGTTTGTCCGAATGCACTCTTTTTCAGATTTACAATTAACTGCTCTTTGCACAATGCTGAGAATACTTGGTTAAGTGCTGCAAGTTCTCCCTTAGGTTTTGTTAAACACCAATATATTATTCAGGTAAACGATCACAAAAGAGTCAAGATATGGTCTAAGAACATTACTTAAGACGCTATGAATATAAACGTTCATTACTAGGGATAGGATGTAGGTTAAAATAGTAATTAATAGTTATAAATAGAGGTGTGGTCAGCCCATGCATAGGTCAATTGTTAAATGCCACACTAATATCATGTATTGCACTCTTTTCACTCATCATTTAATTATAATTCATCAATTACTTTATCATTTGATTATTCAACCTTATTAAATGTTTTGTTTTCTTCCTTTATTCAGTTTTACTGCTTGATATTTGTTATATATTGCATAAATCTAGTTGTGTATGCTTTAAGTGGTATCAGATCCATGTTTTCATCAATATTCGTTATACCACTATACAAACAAGCTTCAATTTTGTGTTTTTGGTGGAAGATTTAGTTCACATTATCTTGTCAAACACTTCACAAACCTAAGAATTTTGGGTTTTTGTACACTGTTTTTCTTTTAAATATATTCAAAAGGTGAAGTCTTCTCATGTTCCAGCTCAATCTTGTGTTTTTGTTGTGTCTACTCCAACTGAAATCTCCTCATGTGTAATTTTTTTGCCATCTTTGTATCAACTCCTCCACATTCCCTGATACCATGTACCTCCTGTTATACTCTCTATGGTATTAAAATTCAACCTCATGTTAGAATCACACCTTAAACCATGTTATAGCGTGCATGTTTTTGCCTACATTGTGCCCTATCTGTATCTATTCTCCATTGGTCCATGTTCTGATCAATTGTTCTTGCAACCATACCATTCCCACAATGCGTAGCCTTCTGAAACTCCCTGAAATTTGTAGATTACGGTCAGAGACTTGAGTTGTACTGCACCATTTGTTCCTCACATCCATATTTCCCCTGAAATCATGACCACATGTTAGGCATTTATCCCGAACTGCTTCACATGATTGTCCTTGTTTGTGTACCTGCAATTTGGCTCATGTTCGGCTATGCCCTTAATGACCACTTCCATCCTCAACCTGCATCCCTTTGCCTATCTTTGATGTGTATGCGCCAATTGCATGGCACTATTCTGGGGTTGGCATTGACAAGAGTTTGGGCTGAGTCTATGTAGCTTGGTATGCATCCTTTTCAATCTGGCTCTTGTGCATCCATTTGAATCCTTCATAGACCTATTTATTGTCTATATTTAGATGCATCTACAAATATGAATTTTTTTCCACATTTCCATATTATATTTAAATTTCTACAGGCACTTGGAAGTTTATCAAGTGCATTTCAATGAATGTACTTTTATAGTTGGAATGGAGAATGCTAGTTCAACTTGGAAAATTTGTCAATAACGGCGTAGAAAATTGCAAGACATTCACCATATATATATATATATATATATATTCCAAGCTAGGATGGGGCCATCGCCAATGTTGGATGAGAGAACAATCTGCCCACAAGTAGGATGTTTCTACCAGGTTACACATGTTACACACATAATTTTTTTTTTCTAGATTACCATCCCTAGGGAAAACCCTTAGGTACTTCCCTCATTCCGAGTCTGTTGGTGTTGAATTTTAGCATTAGCATATAACTTAAAAAATTTGCAGACAAACTTTAACAAATAATCAGTGCAGTAAAAAACACATTCATCACATCAGCACAATGGACACAAGATTTTTCACTGGGGAAACCTTCAAAGGACAACAAACCCCAAAAGCATTAGTAGCTCATCTTGTAAATGAGATGACTCAGGAAATTCTTCAAAAAGTTCCTTAAATCCAGATCTGGATTTTACCCACAGTAACAGTAAAATTTATCAGTAAAACTCAGACTGATAATTTCAAACCACAATTTCCAGATTTACAAAAATTACCCAATTAGGGCTTTATCAGGAAAAACAAAGATTTCTCTCTCCTGCCCGGAAAACAGTCTGCTGCCTGGATTGTACTTCTGTCCTGCCCACTGCCCGAATTTCCTTCTCTGTCCTGCCACAATCTGTTTGGGTAGATCTCTGCTGCCCGTGGTCTGTTGAGTCTGTCAATTGACAGCCCGTGACCCTAGGGTCTGCCCAGCAGCTGCTGCAGCAGTCTGCTGGCAGCCTGCAGCCTTCACGGGTTGCCCCGGAGGCTGCCCGAGGGTTGGCAGACTGCCAAACCCTCACGGGTAATAGCCCGTGGGCTGAGAGAAGAAAGGGCCGAGCCCTAGATGGCTGCCCAGAAAAGGAACAGAGGCAGCCCGAGAGGAAAGAAGGGGCTGCCCAAAACTTGGCTGCCAGAAAAGAGAAGACAGAGCTGCCCGGAGAATGAGTGAGGCTGCCTGGACCTGTGTGAGGCTGCCCAGAAAAAATGAGAAGAAGAGCTGCTACAAAAATTGCTGATAAAAACCCTAGCTGAGGGTTTGCTGAGGAGATGCCTTAGCTGAGGCAAGAAAACAGTCTTCTTCAGCAAAATAGTAATTTTACCTGTGAGAGCAAACTTGGGTGTAATAATGAGAAGATTTGATCTTCTTATATAGCCTTCATTCACCTGTTAAGTGGACCAAAATTAGAAAAGAATCAAGATAAAAATAATAATATTTTAATCTTTTCCTAATTTTACTTTTACCTTCTTACCAAAAGTCTTTTTATTTATCCTTGACTTTTACCAAAAGTCCTTATTTATTTTTGACTTCCACATGTGGTCCTTTTCCTGTGGTACAAAAGTCCTTATTTATTTTTGACTTTTGACTTTGACCTTTTTCCAAGTGCCCCTGTGGTCCTTTTTGATTCCAAAAGTACATCGTCATAAACCAAGAGAGTTACTAATGCTTTTATCTCACACTCTGTGTGACACCCAGATCTGGTACTAGGGTAACTTAACCAAGGGTAGCTAATCCTTGGAGAAGCACACCAAGCCTATGTCACAGGGTTCACCAATCTTGAACCTTGAAGTTCGAAATTCGGTGAAACTCAAGGGAAAAAATGAAATTTGTTGATGTTTGATTTGGGGTTCGGTTATGAAATTTGCGGATCTGCTGGTAGGGTGCGGTGGCGGGTAAATTTGTTGATGCACGGGCACGGAATTTGCGGGTTTGTTGGTAGGTCGTGGTGGCGGATAGTCCTTCATCTGGACTATGCTTCGCTTTGTCTATGCCACGATATTCCGACAAGTTAATCCACGGGCATGGCTGTTACAACTCTTCGATTGTGCCATTGTGCGGACGGGTCTTCCCGACTTGGAGTAGCCATTGTGACAACCCGTAACTAGTGTCGAGGCTTTGTTTGAACCTTGTGCCAATGTGCCTGACGAGAATTCGCTAATGAATGGATATATTATTATAATGCATATATCAAATTTGTAGGTTATTATAGTTTAGAATAAATAGTAAATGATTTTATTTTTTATATATTATATATTAACTATTAATTATAAATAAATTATATAACATAAGTTTTTGTATTAGATGTTTTAATGTATGTGTAGTAAATGGTAAATGTTTGTTAATATATAAATCTATAAAATGTATTTATTATTTATAGAATATAAAAAATATATTTGATAAGTTAATTTTATAAAATATTTAAAATTTGAAAATATGTATATTGGCCAACCTAATGCCAAAGCTCGTCCCAAAGCTCATAAAAAAAATCGAATTCAAACCGAATTTCAAGGTTGTTGAACCCGAATTCGAACCCGAACCACGTGACATAGCACCATGCCCATAGATCAAGGCTCAGAGTGCCACACATGCCTAGACCTAGTCTAGGGCTGATAGTGCCTTCCTGGTAACAAACTAGGTGCCTCCATTCTCTAAGAGAATGGCTACTCAGAACTAAGCTGAGTCTACCAGTACTAGACTGGTCTACATCGTGGTCCCAGACCAAATGTGTACTCAACACTAGGTTGAGTCTACCCAGGGCAGAGCTGGGTCTATATCAGGGTCCCGGACCAGATATCTACCATTCAACAGAATTGTCACTCAACACTGGGTTGAGTCTTCACCGTGGTCTCGGACCAGGTGGTCCCAATCTCCTAAGAGAAGGGCTCTCGATGCTGCTCAGAAAAATCAACACTCCCTCTCAGCAAGAGAGGCATTCTCTGCCATACCAAGCTTGTCATGAAAGTATATGAACTTTGATGCTGCCAGAGGCTTGGTCAAGATATCTGCAATCTGTTCATCTGTACTGCAACTTTAGAGCACCTCTCTGCACTAGGTCTTTGATGAAAAGATACCTCATTTCAATGTGTTTCGATTTATCATGAAACACTGGGTTCTCTGAAAGCTTTATGCAACTTTGATTATCGCAATGGATTATCGTTGAGTCAAGATTTCCCTCAAACAGATCAGATAACAACTTTCTGAGCCAAATTGCTTCCTTGCAAGCATCGCTTGCAGCAATATACTCTGCCTCAGTTGTACTCTGAGCTATGGAACCCTGCTTCCTGCTGGACCAAGAAATCATTGTTGATCCCATACTGAAGCAAGAACAGAGGTACTTTTCCAGTCAACTGCACTGTTGGCCCAATCTGAATCTGAATATCCAGATAACAATACTCCACTGCTGGAAGTATACCTGAGCCCATACGTGATAATACCTCGCACATATCTGAGTACATGTTTGGCGGTGACCAAGTGTATGTGCTTCGGATCTGACATGAACTGACTCATTGCATTCACCGTGTAGTAGATGTCTTGTCTCGTATACACGAGATACATCAGGGAACCAATGAGCTGTTTGTATAGAGTAGAGTCCACACTCTGTGAACTAGAGGCTGAGTCTCGCAAATTTGTCAAGTTGGTAGTCATTGGTACACTCATGGACTTGCAGTTCTGCATCCCAAATGTCTTCAAGATATCCACTGCATACTTTCCTTGTGTCAGAAAGATCTCACCTGGCTTTTGCCAGACTTCTAAGCCAAGGAAGTAATGCATCAATCCGAGATCTTTCATCTCGAATTCAGAGGTAAGCTCCCTCTTACATTGGTCTATCAATTGTTCATCACCTGTAAGAAACAAATCATCTACATATAGAACAAGTATCAAGAGATGATTATGAACAACTTTAAAGTACAAGTTAGAATCAACTGTACTTTTGGAAAACCCCAAGCTATGGAGAAATCCATACATCTTGGCATACCAGACTGTTGGAGCCTGTTTCAGTCCATACAAGGCTTTATTCAGTTTACATACATGGGTCTTCCCATGAGTCACAAAGTCTTCATGTTGTTCAATATAAACTTCTTCCTCAATCTTACCATTGAGAAAGGTTGTCTTTACATCCATTTGATGTAGCTTCCATCCGAAGACTGCAGCAAGTGAGATGATGGTTCTGATAGTAGTATCCCTGGCAACAGGATCAAATGTCTCGTCATAGTCAATGCCTTCTTTCTGAGTGAAGCCACGAGCTATGAATCTAGCTTTATACTTCTCCACACTGCCATCAACAACATGCTTGATCTTATAAAGCCATCTGGAAGTCACTACTGACTTTCCTGCAGGTCTGGGAACAACTTCCCAAACATCATTCTTCATGATTGACTTATACTCTTCAATCATGGCATCAACCCATACCTGTTTACTTGCTGCATCTTCGTATGATAAAGGTTCTGAATTGATAAGCTGACTCTTAAGACCGGAGTACTTCTGTGGTCTAATGCTTTCTCTGAAAGTCCTTGGAGGAGCTTTATGCTTCTTGTACCGTCTCTCGGTACCAAGCAGGTCTCCTTTTTGGAAGGAGGAACTTCAAGTAGTTCTTCTAGTGGACTTTCAATGTTCTCAGGAACATCTGGAATTTGATCATCAAATTCCTCTTCCTCCCTCTGAATTTTTGAATCTGGAAACTCAAGTGGAGCAACTGCATCTTCCGGTGAAAGCTCTAGTGTTTTACGAAACACAACTTCCTCATGGAAGATCACATCTCTGTTGACCTCAATGTGCCTTTGTCTAGGTATATATACTTGATAAGCCTTCGAGTAATCACTGTACCCAACAAAGAGACCTTTCTTACCAGAGTGCTCTAGCTTGGCCCTCTTTTCGTTTGGCACATGAACATACACAGGAGTACCAAATATCCTCATATGATCAACTGTGGGTTTCTTCTTGGTGAAGACTTCTTCTGGAGTCTTTTCCCCCAAGATAGCATGTGGGCTTCTGTTCTGAATGTATACTGCAGTTCCTATAGTTTCAACCCATAAAGACAAAGGAAGATCTAGATCAGTGATCATGGCTTTAGCAGCTTCACAGATCGTTCTATTCTTCCTTTTTGCAACCCCATTCTGTTGGGGGTTGTAAGGCACTGCCAGCTCTTTCTCGATTCCTGCTTCTTGACAAAAATCATCAAACTCATTAGATTCATACTCACCTTCGTTATCTGATCTCAAGATACAGATGTGCTTGCTAGTTTGATTTTCAATCAGTGTCTTGAACTCTTTGAACCTGTCAAAGGTTTCACTCTTGGCCTTAAGGAAGTAAATCCAAGACTTCTGAGAGTACTCATCAATAAACAAGACATAATATAAACACCCACTCAAGGAGGGTGAAGACATGGGCCCACAAATGTCAAATTGAATCAAATCCAAAATGCCTTTAGATCTACTCTTGCTTCTGGGAAAGGATTTCTTAGTGTTCTTACCTAGAGCGCATCCTTTGTAGATTCCATCATGTTTTGGAGAAACTTCTGGCATATTTGTAACCATCTTCTGCAATCTTGGGAGAGCTGTGTAGTGAAGGTGTCCAAACCTTCTATGCCAAAGTTCACAAGGATCAACTGTGTGATGTAACAAGGCATGAGTGGAAACTTTGGAGGCCTTGTAGAGGTCTCCCTCTCAAACCCCAATCTGTATTGCTGAGTCTAGATCTGTGTCTTTTGCCCATAAAAAGACCTTCTTGTCCATAAAGAGGACTCTGTGGCCCTTGTCTTCTAAACCAACAACAGATAAAAGATTATTCTTTAAGCCAGGAACATAAAGAATATCATCAACATGGAGATTCGTACCTGATTCAAGTTGAAGTGAAGTTGAGCCAACTCCTTCAATCTTGTAAGTGGAGTCATCTCCAAGTTCTACCTGAGTGGTGAACTTCTTTCTGTAACTGGTGAGGGTACCACGGCTACCTGTCATGTGCATGGAGGCACCATTGTCCACCAACCAAGAAGTGGAGCAAGCCGAGAAAGAACCAGTTAGAGTAGAGATCAAACATTACTCTCTTTTAGGCTCATCAGTTTTATTAGCCTTGGTTTTCTTCTTCTTCTTTGGTTCTTCATCTTCTTCTTCCTCTGCTTCTGCAGCAGATGCTTGAAACCTTCTCTTGGGTTTCTTCTTGTTTTGCCTGCAATCTCTAGCATAATGTCCAAACTTGTGACAAGTATAACATTCAATTTTAGACATGTCAGAAAACTTACTCTGAGGTTTCTTACCCTTCTTTTGCTGAGGGAAAGGCTTCTTGAACTTCTTAGTCTTTGTTGCAAGTGCAAGTTTATCCTCCTTGATTACCTTGTCAGTGTTCCTTTCTTCTTCTTGTATGCAATCATGCCAAATCCTTTCAAAGGTTGGCTGATTTTCTCGTCCACAGATGGATGCCATGAAGGTTTCCCAAGAGCTTGGGAGACCATCAACCACTGTTTGCACAAAGTCATCGTCATCGACAATAATACCAATAGCAAAGAGTTGTTCTCTTACCTGTGCAATCTTGGTGAAGAAGGAACCGACACTTTCATCTTTGTTCAGCTTCAAAGTTCGTAGCCTCTTCTTCAAGACTCTCTTTTAACTGGGAGCCTTCTTTTCATAGAGGTTTACCAAAGTATCATAGCATTCTTTAGCAGTCTTCAAAGATGTGATGTTAGGCATCAATGCTTCTCTGATAGAATCATAAATGACTCTTGTAGCCTTTCCTTGCTTCCTCTTGTAGGCAAGCCTACCAGCATTTGTAGTTGGCTCTTCTGTGACATTAAGAACAATGTCATCCAAGTCATTCTCATCTAGAATGGTTGTCAACCTAGCCTTCCAGGAATTGAAGTTTGCTGAACCATAGAGCTTCTCTTCCGGTTTGAAACCATTGATGGCCATCTCTGTCACTTATCCAAATGTTAGATCTACAAATCTTATTCCAAGATCTAGTGAAAAACAACAGCAGTGTCCCTTTACTGTGTTTTCACATGCTAAGTTCTGATACCATGTTGAATTTTAGCATTAGCATATAACTTAAAAAATTTGCAGATAAACTTTAACAAATAATCAGTGCAGTAAAAAACACATTCATCACATCAACACAATGGACACAAGATTTTTCACCGGGGAAACCTTCAAAGGGCAAAAACCCCAAAAGCATTAGTAGCTCATCTCGTAAATGAGATGGCTTAGGAAATTCTTCAAAAAGTTCCTTAAATCCAGATCTGAATTTTACCCACAGTAACAGTAAAATTTATCAGTAAAACTTAGACTGATAATTTCAAACCACAATTTCTAGATTTACAAAAATTACTCAATTAGGGCTTTATCAAGAAAAACACAGGCTGCCCGAAAACACTGTTTGCTGCCTGGATTGTACTTATGTCCTCCCCGCTGCTCGAATTTCCTTCTCTGTCTTGCCTGCAATCTGTTTGGGCAGATCTCCGATACCTATGGTTTGTTGGGTCTGTCAATTGACAACCCGTGACCCTAGGGTCTGCCCGGCAGTTGCTGCAGCAGTCTGTTGGCAGCCCGCAGCCCTCATGGGTTGTCTCAGAGGCTGCTCGAGGGTTGGCAGACTGCCAAACCCTCACAGGTAATAGCTCGTGGGCTGAGAGAAGAAAGGGCCAAGCCCTAGATGGCTGCCAGAAAAAGGAATAGAGGCAACATGAGAGGAAAGAAGGGGCTGCCCAAAACTTTGCTGCCAGAAAAGAGAAAAGACAGAGCTGCTCGGAGAATGAGCGAGGATGCCCAGAAAAAATGAGAAGAAGAGCTGCTACAAAAATTGCTGATAAAAACCCTAGTTGAGGGTTTGCTGAGGAGATGCCCTAGTTGAGGCAAGAAAACTATCTTCTTCAGCAAAATAGTAATTTCACCTATGAGAGCAAACTTGTGTGTAATAATGAGAAGACTTGATCTTCTTATATAGCCTTCATTCACTTGTTATGTGGACCAAAATTATAAAAGATAAAATAATAAAATTTTAATCTTTTCCTAATTTTACTTTTACCTTCTTACCAAAAAGTCTTTTAATTTATCTTTGACTTTTACCAAAAGTCTTTATTTATTTTTGACTTCCACCTGTGGTCCGTTTCCAGTGGTACAAAAGTCCTTATTTATTTTTGACTTTTGACTTTGGCCTTTTTCCAAGTGCCCTTATGGGCCTTTTTGATTCCAAAAGTACATCATCATAAACCAAGAGAGTTACTAATGCTATTATTTCACACTCTGTGTGACACTTAGATCTGGTACTAGGGTAACTTAACCAAGAGTAGCTAATCCTTGGAGAAGCACACCAAGCCCATAGATAAAGGGTCAGAGTGCCACACATGCCTAGACCCAATCTAGGGCTTATAATGCATTCCTGGTAACAGACCAGGTGCCTCCATTCTCCAAGAGAATGGCTACTCAGAACTAAGCTGAGTCTACTAGTACTAGACTGGTCTACATCGTGGTCCTTTTAGATGTCTACTCAACATTAGGTTGAGTCTACCTAGGGCAGAGCTGGGTCTATATCATGGTCCCAGACCAGATATCTACCATTCAAAATCAATAGTTGGTTCTAGGTAAGTTGACTAAGTTTTGGTTCTAAGATGGAAAATCGGTCGTAGTGTGAACAGAGCTACGACAAAGCGGGTGTAGAAACGGCCAGCTCCAGGATTTTGGGCAGTTTTTGGGGAAAAATAAATGTATTTGGTGAGTTAGTTAGAAGGGTTGTCCACTTATGGGTAGTGGGCGCGGGATGTAAATGCGACCAATATAGCCTATAAAATGTAAAGGGTTGGGCTTTTGGGAGATGATCTTTGGTTCTGTTTTGGATTGGAAGATAAGATAGAGCTGGTCGAATTAAATTTTTGGTAAGTTTGTAGTATTGTTTACTGTAATGAGAAAGATGAATAAGAGTCGTGAATGTCATGTATTGGTGATCCGCAAGCTATGTGCGCGGATGTAATGTAATGGGGGTTATGGAGAGATGTTTGCAGGTCGTGTGCGTAGACCAAAGCGTTCGAAACACGGCTCATGCCAAATGAAGAGTGCTTTTGTGGTTTTCTCCCATATGGGTTTCCTCGTTAAAATTCCTGTGTCGAATGGTGTATGCTAATTTTGTTTGATGTCGTGTTTTGCTGCAACTGGCGATAATATGTTCCTTTTTGCATAAGTAAATGAAATGACAAATGTTTTAATAAGTTAGTGAACAGGTTTAAGATTGTAAGGGGTTGTAGTATGTTGTTGTCTTAGTTGCATATTGATGGTTTTATATGATGGTTTATCTATCGGTTTTCCTGTCAGTTATTAGCTTGGAAAGATCCCCTTTACCATTGTGGAAACCTGGTTCCTGCAGCTCCTATAGGTATCTCAGTGAGACTTTACTTGCGTCGCAGGTGTTGCCGATGGGAATAAGCGGTGTTGGTTTGGTACCTTGGTTTTTGTTGGTTGGGTTGGAAGGTTGAACCGAGGTTAGTCGAAGTGACCCAACAAATGGCTTTGTTGCCGAACTGATTGTGTCGCGGAGCTTCAGGCTGAAGTAGAGCAGATCACAACGACCATTCCCCCAGTACATGTTCAAGTTAGACAAGCCGTAGATACGAATGTGGTGGATAGTTCAGAACATCTCAGTTTTGAAATTTTTAGAGCAGATCACAACGACCATTCACCCAGTACATGTTCAAGTTAGACAAGCCGTAGATACGAATGTGGTGGATAGTTCAGAACATCTCAGTTTTGAAATTTTGGAACAAATTGTTAAAGTCAAGGAAGATGTACAATGACAAACCGAGGATGTGATGAAAATCTTCCAAGATTTTCAATCTAAGCTGAGCACGACAGAAGTTTCCGTCTGAAGTGGCTTGGGATGAGCCACATGTGAGTGTTGGGGGATTGTTGGCCCTAGGCAAGTTGACTAAATTTTGGTTATAAGGTGGAAACTGATCGCATTGTGAACAGGGTCGCGACGGAGCGGGTGTGGAAACGGTCAACTCCGTAATTTCGGGCAGTTTTTGGGGAAATAATAAATGTATTTGGTGAGTTAGTTAGAAGGGTTGTTGGAGCAACTGAATCCGGTAGTCCGTTAGTCGAATTCGACTATCATATTAATAATGAATATGAGTAATAATAATATATTGGATGATGGGTAAAATGTACAATAAGCTTGCCTTTATAGGCTTGAGCGTGAAGGGTTACACCCTTTCATATAAATAACCAATCTAAATAATATTTTATTTTATATTCGTTACATTGCCACTCCCTTTAAGGAAGCTTTGTCCTCAAAGCTCAAGTATTTTCCTAGTGTCGTTCTTCATTCTGACTCGGTGTCGGTATTAGAATCGGACGAGGTCTCTTGTGCAGAGACTTGCACTTCCTTTCCATTGATGATTTTGCACTGTATTGTCTCATTGTTCCTACATTTATGACCAGGGGTCCAATCATCACCGCATTGACGACATATGTTTTTCTTCTTTTTTCTATTATCAGCGTAACTGTTAGATGACTTTGATCTATTTTCCATTTCGTAGGCGTATGATTGAGGTTTGTGGCATTGATGCCCGGGAGACCAAGTATTTGCACAGTACCTACATTGTGTCTCTTTTTCTTGCCGATAATGGCTATTGCCTTTTGTTTTTATTCCTTCCAATTTGCGTTCTGCGGCTTCTGCTTTACGTCTTGCTACTTCTACGTTAGGTATGTCATGTAACTTGAACTCTTTTTGGAGGTGTTGTCTCCTTTCACACATCTGGGTCACGTGGCAGAAATCTTCAAGCCACTCGGTGTGTGCTTGGGGGCAAGTTTCGAGTCAAGGCTGTCACCTTGTTCTTGACTCCTCCGTTTAGGCTCAACTCCTAACGAAGCCAAGTGGGGTAGACCCTATTAAGTTACTAAGGCAAAATTATTTAGTATGGTGATGTTAAACTGAATGAGCTACTTAGGAGTTTGAAATTTAACCATAAACAACCATAGATGACAAGATACAAAAAGAGCGCACAAAAGCACAATGCTGAGACATAATATACATAGTTACATATATCGTGTCGGCGAATATATTGCCGAGGGTCCGGAATGAAACTTATCGGCAACAACGGCGAAAATATCGGAAAATATCGGCAAATGTCGTTTCGCATTAAAAAATACAAAAATAAACATTTTT
>LPNX011233296.1:616202-629856 GCA_001517045.1 Pseudotsuga menziesii
TATATCAAAGGAAACTACCTTAAAAGCAAGCTACAAATTTTCTTTAAAATGCTTGCAAAAAAGAGGATAATTTCAGCTAGATCTCTTAAAATATGACTTTATATGCAAAACGGAACTGAGATCTAAACTTAAGAAATGATCTTATTAACTAGATCTTTATGTAATTTTCTTTGTGAGACAGATCTAAGCAATAAGATTCTTTAAAAGTAACCAATTTGAAGAGAAATTAAGATTTTGAAGGAGGAAGAGAGAGAAAGAGTGTTGGAAGCATGGGAATGTTGGGCTTTGGAGTCTGCTTTGGTGGAACATCGAGGGACTATGTCATTCAAAAGATCTTGAAGATGAGTAAGATGCAAACCAGCTCAACCTCTTCTACAAGCGATATCACCTGCAACTTAGAAATCCTTGCACAAACAGATGGTTAAAACATAGGTGCTGCTGGAAGAGATCATTGGAAAGCATGCAATTAAACTTAAAATACATACAACTCCAATAGATTTGAAACAAGCAGCAGTAAGAGCATAAATCAAACTAGAATAAACTCTTACCCTAACAGGAGGGAGCTCTCTCCTTCAAAGCCAACAATTAACCAGCAAAAGCAGTGATAAATAACACAGATTATACCTCATAAGCATTTGACAATCACCATCCACACATGAAGAGCATTACACCATAGATCTTGCCTCCAAAGCTTTTTTATTCTAGAATAATAAAGAGCAACAACACCTCAATCCCAGTGCTAACTAGCTTGGAAGAGGTTGCTTGTGCTTTGATTTATACAAAAACTAGGAGATCCAGCCCAGGGGGGGCTCAAATCCCAAGGAGATAGATCAAATCAGCTGATGGAGAGTCAATCAATGCAGATCTGAAGCTGAACTGAGCCTACTTGTCAATCAGGGGCTTGATTGAGCTGACACATCAACCCATAAACCGACACATCAGTTCACAGAGCTCCTAGGAGAGCCCACATGTGTGGAGGAGAGAGAGAGGGCGCAATTCCCCCTAAAGGCTGCTGAAGATCAACTCTGGATCTTATTTGATCACCTCCTTCAGTCAAGGATTTGTCAGATCTAGTCAATCTGGTTCAGATCTGACTGATTTCAATCAAATCGGCTGAGAATCCACTGATTTATGATTTTGGATTTGCTCCATTATTCACCAATTTATTAATTAAAATAATCAATAAATGATTTTCTGAGGCTTTCTAACCTGAGTGATGAAAAATCACTCAAAACTAGGAAATAGTGGGTCCATGGGTTTACATGGTGCTCTTAGCTTGAAAATGAGCACCTACATGACTGAAACTGATTATTTGGCCCACTTTTATTACAAAATCAATTTTTCCAATTAAACTATTAAAAAATAGCCTAAGTTTTGGAAAAATTAAATTTTAATAAAAAACACTGAAAATTTAAAAAATTAAAAAAAATGAAAAAACCTAGGGGGACTTAGACATGTTCATATGACTCAACCATGATGTCTAACATGTTTATACATTGACACAGACTCTAATAACCTCAATAGGCCTAAATGCCAAGCCGACCACCCCAACTTTGGAGGTATGGAGTGAAAAACTAAAAAATTATCAGTCGTTTATTCAACAACCAATAATAACCAAGGGAAAAAACACCCTGGGTTGATCGGATTGACAAATAAAGTCTAAGAGACCGAGTCTTTTACAGACACTATCATGCTAGAACATTTATTACAACTCCCCCATGGGGTATGAACATGTGATATAGTACAACAAGCACTTCCCATAAGTACTCCCAAAGGTCTTCTGAAGTCCGAACAAGTTATCCTTGTCCGGTTCACTAGGCTCACTTGATAAAAAACCACTAAGTACAACTTAGGTGGTAATATGCTCACTTGATAAAAAACCACTAAGTACAACTTAGGTGGTAACAGGAGGTATGGTTTAAGACCTCCTAAATAGGTTTCGAGTCTTTGCTTGTCAAACAACCCAAATACTCATGTTGATAAAGATTCCCATTGATGAGTGAATTCCTCAACGTTTTCGACTTGCTGTAGTTTGGTAAGTTTACTGAAAAATTCATCTTCTTTGATTCCTTGAAACCTATTAAAAAATCGTTTGTGAACAAGTTCCAGGTGTAGGTAAAATTATCTCTCTTCCACCATAAGTACCAATTATAGGCGTACCCTTCCATATGCATTGATGCATATTTCACCTTTTCCTCGTCAGATTGAATGTTGTAAATGTCAAAGTATTCTTCTGCTTTCTTTAACCAAGCAACGCATTGGTCTTTACTCCCATTGTATTTCGACAACTCTTTTTTTGCCTTAGGTGGGTACACTTTGTAAGGACGACGTTGATTTCCTTTTGCCTTATGGTTTGATGGTGGCTCGGAACTACTGGACGATGAAAGTGACATATATGAATTGCTTCGTTGTTGGCGGTGATTTTTAGTTTTTTTTTATTCTCTACTATTTTACTTATAGCGTCTATTTTGTTGTTTAATTGTGCCTCCATATCTGGCAGTACTTGTGTTTCTATCTCTTGCTTAAGCGTCACATTGTTAATCTTTATTTCTTTTTGCAATTCTTCTTGATTCTTTGCGAGTGTTTCCTGGGTGGCAACATGAAATGAGGCATCTAGCATGTGTGGACCGCTGACTTGGCTCGGACTGGGTATGAGCCTTTGTAACATCTCGATTAATGTAGTATGGTTTTGCGTCATGATGCTCATGTTCTGTGTTAAGGTGTTTATGTTTTGCGTCATGGTACTCATTTTGTCATCCACGTCTTTTTGTTTTTCGTTCAGGATCAAGTTTGTCGTCGAGCCTTCTTTCTAGTACCAAAACAAGATCGTTTTTGAGTAATGTATTGTTATTTTGCATTTTTTCCTTCAAGCCTTCTTGGTTAGCGACAAGGGACTTTATGTCCTCCATTTTTTCGATCTTCTCTTTCAGTGCCTCCATGGTCTTGGACCTTGTATACGGAGGTGTGTATTTCGGCGCTATTATGCTTTTGAGGTGAAATTGAATAATAATATATTAATTAATTAATTAATATTATTATTATTATATTTTTCATAAACTATATTTTGTATATAGTTTTTATTTATTTATTTATTTTTAAACAAATATTATAATAAAAATATAATATTTGACTTTTTTTTTATAAATATATTATTATATTACAATATATTTGAAATAATATATTATATTATAATATATTATATTGTATTGTTTTGTGTTTTTTTTTTGGGTTGCAGGTCGTGGAATTTGGACGAAGCGACGACGTGTGATGGGAGGTTTGCAGAGGTTGGGGCGAGCGCCAAGGGGAGGAGGTGGGAAGATGGAGCAGCGTGGAGTGGGAGACTGTGGCAGTGCACGGGGGTGGAGCGTGGGAAGAGGAGCGACGACGATGCTGGTGCAGCGGAGGTGGAAGAGAATGGCAGCAGGGAGGCGGCGTGGAGTATGGGTAGAGGAGCGGGGGATGGGAGAAGGGCTGATGGGGGCGCAGGTGGTGGATGACAGTGTGGAGAAAACAACGATGTGGAGGACCAAGGTTGGGGGCAGTAGAATGGAGGGGTGGCGGATGTGGATGGAGGCATGATGGATGGAGGAGGTAGCGTGCGGGAGTGGAGAGTGGACGGAGGCCGGGGGAAGAACGGAGGCTGGAAGGGGGAGCGATGGACGGTGCGTGGAAGTGGAGGTGGAACACGGTGGAAGAGCAGAGAAGGAGCGTGGAGGTACGGTGAGGGTGCTGCAAGGGTAGAAGGCAGCGCATAGAGGGAGATGAAGGATTGAAGCAGTTGGAGGGTGGTCGCGGTTGGAGTGGGGCAGCAAAAGACGGTGTGGGGAGAGGGGATAAGTGAGGGGTATGGAAGAGAAGGGTGCACAAAAATGAGGGAACGGACGGTAATGAGAGGGAGGCGAGCAATAGGGGAAAGATGAGAGAGGGAGGATGAGCTGAATCCGAGCTCAGGTGGAAAGAGCCGAATCCAAGCTCAGGTCAAAGGAGCCGAATCCGAGCTCTGATACCAAATGGGGCAACCGAATTCGGTTGTCCGTTAGTTGAATCCGACTATCATATTAATAATGAATATGAGTAATAATAATATATTGGATGATGGGTAAAATGTACAATAAGCTCGCCTTCATAGGCTTGAGCGTGAGGGGTTACACCCTTTCATATAATTAATTAATCTAAATAATATTTTATTTTATATTCGTTATAGTTGTCCACTTATGGGCAGTGGGTGCGGTATTTAAATGCGACTAGTAAAGCCTATAAAATGTAAAGGCTTGGGATTTTGGAAGGTGATCTTTGGTTCTGTTTTGGGTCGGAAAATAAGATAGAGCTGGTTGAAGTAAAGTTTTGGTAAGTCTGTAGTATTGTTTACTGTAATGAGAAAGATGTATAAGAGTCCCATTAGAGGAAATTTGGGGTCTAAAATGGGCTTTATAAGAAAACGAGCCAACAATAAATTCTTGTGAGTTGGAATTCAAGAGCCAATAGAATTTCAATAAAATGAGTAAACCATAATGGTTGAATTGACATATTTGTCATAAAAAAAACTACTTTTTTTGTTTGTATTTTCAACATATCTCCATGTTTTTTTACTCAAATTTCAAGCGGGAGGGCTCGTCGGATGCGGAATTTAATTCCGCATCCAACGAGTACCCACACTGCATACTTTTGACGGACCCCGCTACCCCAAAAACAAAAAATACCTGAAAAAACATGATGTTGACATCCGAGGAGCCCTCTCGCTCGAAATTTGAGTAAAAAAACATGGAGATACGAACAAAAAAGTAGTTTTTTTCTTTCTTTCTCCAAAATTAATAAATATTATTTTATTATTTTTCTTAGGAGGCCCATTTTAGCCCTCAAATTTCCTCTAATGTGAATGTAATGTATTGGTGATCCGCACGTGGATGTAATGTAATGGGGGTTATGGAGAGATGTCTGCAAGTTGTGTGTGTAGACTAAAGTGTTCGAGATACGACTCATGCCAAATGAATAGCGTTTTTTGTGATTTTCTCCTGCATGGGTTTCCACGTTAAGATTCCTGTGTCAAATGGTGTATGCTAATTTTGTTTGATGTCTTGTGTTTTGCTGCAACTGATGATAATATGGTCCTTTTTGCATAAGTAAATGAAATGACAAATTCTTTAATGAGTTAGTGAACAAGATTAAGATTGCAAAGGGTTCTACTATGCCGTTGTCTTAGTTGCATGTTGATGGTTTTATATGATGGCTTATTTGTTGGTTTTGTCGGTTTGCATGTCAGTTATTAGCTTGGAAAGATCCCCTTTACTATTGCTGAAACCTAGTTCTTGCAGCTCCCATAGGTATCTCGGGTGAGACTTCACTTGCATCGCAGGTGTTGCCGATGGCAGTAAGCCCTGTTGGGTTGGTACCTTGGGTTTTGTTGGTCCGGTTGGAAGGTTGTACCTGGGTTAGTCGAAGCGATCCAATAGTATCCAGGGAAAACCCTAGATTTGTCAGGGCACAAAGTCAGGTCAACAATAAGGGTAAAAAATATACTCACTATGAGCTCAACATGTCACTTACGGGTATAGATCTTGGGTGGAGAGGATAACACTCCATCCCACAACCACTCAGGCTAGATTGAACTGACAAGGTTAATTTTATAGATAGAGTACTTCGAAAATTATGGACTAAAGGGATCAAAAAAAGAAAAGAACAAAGAAAAAGAAGTAAGATACATCGGTGACTTGAACTTTGAAGGCTTTTTAGGATCTTTCTTACACTCCATTTAAGAAAATAGTCATTTCATAACCCCTGATTGGAAGACGAGGTTGCACTGAACAAATGGGAATGGATACAAAGATGCTATCCAAAATGGAAACATCAAATTTTGAGGAGGTTGGATACGTTATGGAGGGGAAATCTCTCTCCCTCTCTCTCTCTCTCTCTCTCTCACACACACACACACACATGCACAAAACAACAAGACACAAATTTCTGATTATTGTTCTTCAATTAGAAATCAAAAGGAGAGTTATCATAGTAGATCATAATCACTACTATCTAGTATCATATTTTATGTTTTGGCCATGGAACTGCCTGCCCTGTCTAACAACTATTGTTTGCATAAGACATCTAGTGGAAAGACATGTTATGCAACAGTTCTATTCAAAACAGACATTTCAAAATGCTACAAAAAGGGCTTTCCCTTGTTTGGCATTTGCCCTTGCCACCTCCCCTATCGTCTAAGTCACCAGATTCGACATTTTTGGCCTTCAAAATAAAAAATCATAGATTTTTTCAGCAGCCCGAATCTATTTGAGAAAAATCGCCAATTTTTTGGACTGTGAGCTCGTGGTCCCCTTTTAGTTTGGTTTCCTGCCCTCTTTCTGGTCGGTTCCGACAAGTCGTGGATCAATTTTTGGTTGGTTCCAATAGGTCGTGGTGGGTCGGGTTTCTACCTTCTTTCTGGTCGGTTTCGGGAGATTGTGGTTGAGGGGAATGTGTAGTCTTCCGCGACTAGTTTGCAACTTTGCAGGATGGGCTGCCCTCCCATGCTACAGAGATTGTTTGATCATGCAGATTCTATCTTCATTTGCTCTGGTCGGTTGAGGTGGTGGGCAACCGACAGGCACGACATTTCATTTGCTCTCGGTCGGACGACGGGGTGAACAGATGACAAGCATAATCAATTTTATTTTATTTAAATAAATCAATATATATCATTATATTTAATATTTATACATAAAATATATTATATTCTATTTAAATAAAGTAATATGTATTATTATATTTAATTTATATATATAAAATAAATTATATACTATTTAAATAACTCAATATATATTATTATATTTAATATTTATATATAAATAAAATATTTTTTAATTTCCAAAATTTATAAGCCCTCAAAATTTTTGTCGAATTTTATTTTCAAATTTTCCCGTCGAATTTTTGTCGAATTTCAAGGTCTCCAAATTCGAACACGAACTCGAACTAGGTGACTTAGCCTATGGTATGCTGATAACTTGATAGCATTTGCTTGTTTAATTGCTTTATGGCCAGTGAACAGACCATGTTTGCTTCCATTTTTTATTATCTAATTATATTTCATAGCTTGAAGATTGTGTTGTCGATTTTCCTGACATTACTGATCATTATCTGTACTTGATGTCTTCCTATTTAGCTTGAGAGACAAGGAAATGCCACATGTTGTTGCATCTTCTTGTATAAGTTCAACCGATTAAAAATTGTAAAGAACAGATTGTAGTTTTTGGCATTAATTGTCTTAAGAGTTTATGTATTGTTTACATTCCCATATGGCTTAAAGTTTACCAAAGTTAAGGGCTATTGACAATCAGTGATTTGTGTTGCAGTCATGACTAAGTACTAACGTTCGAGTACAATCTCTTAAGTCACAAAAGATATTTGTAACCCACTTTTTTGACAACATTAACTATGCTGAGTTTAACATGATTCCCCTGTTAATAGATAGTATTAACTATGATGAAATTAGTGATCCCGTTGTGGAAGTAAGATACCACAGAAAAGAGAAAGGTTGTTTACCACGCTATTTTAATATTTAGTTAAAATCACTAAACATGTGCTCAATGCACAGGAATCAGATCAATCTTCCCTATAACTAACACATTATAGTGGAATCTAAGATTGCTGGAGATACCAGACAGTGAGATTAAGTAGTAAGTACAGTCTATATATTTGAAGATTAAGGAGGCTTCCTGGTGACCCTTGTGAGATTATGGTTTGTGTAGGTCCTTTTAGTGTTTTTTTTGGTTTTCAAGTTTTTGGGTGGAAATGTGGCAGACTGCATCTGAGACATTTTATGGTAGGTTTGAAATGCCTGAGTCACCTTTCCGGCTGTGAATGCAGTGTTTCCAAAAGTGAAAACAGCCCTGAAATGTTTTCAAGCAATTTCCCATTAGGATCTGCTTCTGAAATGTGGAATGGTTTTTCGACGGTCCTGTCCAGATGCTTCCAATAACTGTTAAAATTTAAAATGTGCAGATCTGATTTGATAGCAGTAACAGTCTTCACTTTTAACAAACTTTTAGCATATAAATCTGAGATTATATATCAGAAGGAGACAACCAACGGTAAAGAAGAAACAGTCATCCACAAGAACACACAAATTTACCCTGGGGAAACCTTTTCAGGGATAGAATCCCAACAAAGAATAGTCTTCCTTAATATGAGATGACTGAGTTTACATGAGCAGATTTAAATGAACAGACTTTACAAAGATGCCCCTAGGGTTTATTACATAGAAAGATAAACAGAGATGAACCCTTGGGAGTCTGAAGGCAACCCACTGTTCAATTTTGAACCTGCTGTTGATGATGACAGCTCTAATCCTGATGACATCAGCCCTGTATCAATCAATCGACAGCCTTGATTCTTGTTAAGACTATCTAGGGTTTGATCTGAGTCGTGGCATCCCTTTAGGGCTTGATCAATCTCATGGAAGCTCTACTAGGGCTTTTACAAACCCTTGGCAGCCCTGCCAGTGCTAGCTCTGAGTCACAGAAGTCCTGCTAGGGCTAGAGCAGGCTCTCGGCACCCCCTGCTATGGCTATATCCGTGTTACAGCAGCCCTGTTAGGGCTTTAGCAGACCCTCAACACCCTCTGCTACGATAGGAAGATCACAGCCCTGTTGGGCTTGAGTAGACCCACGACAGCTCTGTTGAGAAGACGGCAAGCTTGTGGAAGCTGGCAGACCCTTGGCAACTATTTTGAGAAGGCAGCAGCCCTGTGGAAGAGATGGCAGACCTGCTGAAGAGATGGCCAGTCCCTTGAGGAGGTCCTATAGCCCCAATGACCAAGGAGAGAAGTACATCACGCATCACTTTCCTAGACCTAGTCTAGGGCCTCTAGTGATGGCCTGGTAACTGACAAGGTGCCTCAGCCCCAGGCTGAATCAAGTTGACCCCTAGTCAACAACTTGGTAACAGACCAAGTGCCTCAGCCCCAGACTGAATGATATTCCTGGTAACTGACCAGGTGCATCAGTCCCAGGCTGAATCAAGTTGACCACTAGTCAACTTCTTGGTAATAGACCAAGTGCCTCGGTTAGAAGGTAAAATTGGTAGAAATGTATTTTTTTTAACAGAAACAGTTATATTTTGTATTAACAAAAGGCCGCAGCCGAGCTGGTCAGCATGGTAATACAAAATTGAAGCTGTCCATTAAGTCATAATACAACTGAAGTTTAAAAATGTATTAAGTTAAATCAAAAAAATCTAAAACATCCTTTGCAGAGGATTTCCTGAAACTTCTGCTGGTATAGACCCTATGGAAGATGCCTAATAGTAATATCAAAACTGATTTGCATAGCATAAGATAAATGGAAACTAGTAAAAGACATGCTAGCTGTGTGCCTCATCTTGGCTGACATTGGTCGGCTGTCATTCCTGTTTCTCGAAATGCATATCCTTGAGCTTTTGGTGGATTGTTTCTTCTTCTTGTAATTCTCCAGGAGCAGAATCCATGGACATTCTTTGATTGGAAGCGCTGAGTAAGAGTCTTTACTAAGATTACAAACCATGTTTCCGAGCATAGAGCATTTTGCCTTCCAAGACTTGAATTTGCCTCTTCTGCTGGACAAGAGTTTCCATAACTATAGCAGTTTGAGAAGTGCAGAAGTGTTCATTTCCATGGACCTTGTTAGTGACAGAAAATGGAGGTTCTGTTGCTGTTGATAAAATCTTTGTGCCTCCTGAGAGCCCTATGAATCTCCTGAATATCCCTTTGGCAATTCCCATTGTTGCCAGAACAATCCATAGCTCAGTAGCACCAAAAGGAAACAGCCAAGGACAGGTAAACATAGTCCACCCAGGATATAGACCAAGACCTGGAGAGGACAAAATGCCCAAATCCCAGAACCATCTCTGAGAGATAAGTCAAGAAAAATCCTAAATCACTCAACCAAAAGTGACTCAAAGTCAAGAATTGCCTCAAGAACACGAACAGAGAACAAGGGCAATCGATACCAGATTTTTCAAATTCAAAAAACATTAGCCTTCACCATTTTGCTACAAGGGCCAAATAACAAAGGAAACCCACAACTACCAGAGACATAAAGGACCCCAGCATGAAGGGGATAATTGAACCAAAAGTTCTAACAAATAATGAACTGTAACCACTAACATTGCAGGTGAATGAGACCAGTCTACAAGAGTTACCTGAAACCACATGCCGAGAACAGAGTTGCTTACCACAGATTCCACAGTTGGTCTTGGTGATTACGTTAATCATAATCAGTGATATATTTATCTATGCTACATTTTACTATAAGTAAATTCAAATATTTTACGGTTTACCCTTTCTTTTTTGAAAAGTAAAATTGTTATATTACCCATAAAAAAATGTACAGTCTGATTCACAGTATTCAGGGAATGATACGCAACATTTTGACCCCTAAAGAGCTCAGATCTAGGGCCAGATATTCAACTTTTAACCCTTTGTCTGAGTCTAAATGTCTAACTACAAATTTTGCTGCATGTTACCACACAAACCAGCATCAAGAGGTTGAAAGCCCTAAAACCAATGATGGCTTATGGATAAATAAGAGGCGGCCACTGTCACCTCACCAACCCTCTTCTGCTCTTTAGGCTAGCTCTTCTCTAGCTCAGGGAGGAGTCCCTAAATAGGATTACTAGGGTTTAGCAGTGAAGCAAAAGGTGAACTTGAAGAGTAGCCCTAGCAAAACGAGGCTTTTATGAAAGTAAAAGATAATAGTGATGAAGAGATTGGAGACTAATGTCTTATCAGATGGGCGAATTGGGTCAATCAAGGTGAGCGAAGGGGAGCTTGCTAGCATCAAATAATAGTTAGGGTTTGAATGCCAATCCCTACCAAATTCAAGGAAGGCTAGAATTCATCCAAGGATCTACAAAGGAATAACCGAAGTGGTATCTTCAATGCTACTTTGGGCATAATATTCTGCAACAATGGAATCTAGGGCATATAATCATGAGCTGAGAACACACCACCAATTCATTCAGTATTAAACAACTTAACCTTACAAAGTAAATAGCTTACTTGCAAATCATTCCAAAATAGCGGCAATTGTTGATCCAAGAATAAATCAAAGCATTAGCAAGACATCCACATCATAGTGCTAGCATCAACCATTCATAAGTCTTGGTGCGATTTGTTCCTCAATCCAAACATGAGAAATAAATGAGGAAGGTACTTTTATATAGAAGAGGAGCTCAACTCCCTTTACAATAAAATAATCATAAACTCCTTGGATCTAGATCTAGCTTAGAGTGGAGTAATCAACTCAAAACACTCCACTAACCCTAACAAACTTCCAACAAATGCATAAACAATGATGGTCAAAGGCACAAGTATAAGTTCAAAATACACAAGGCCCTAACAGAGAGGGGGTCCCTCAAAAGGTGTGTAACAAGTAATAAAATAATGCATAAGAAGAGGGGATAGCCACATCCAAGCATGATAGTCAACAAATAGGAAGACTGTGTCACCTCGTAAATCACAGTTTTTCATATATCTTCAATGACCAAGGTTTGAAAAGTGGGGCGGTTCCATCAACTGAATGGTCTATGTGATAATATACATATCCTTTATAATTCACGGGCTTATGAATGAATAGGGCCATGACTTCATAATTGTAAGCTAGCATATCCCCCATTCAAAGTTAATGCTGTACAAGATAGGGTCAAAGGCTTCAGAATGCCCCAAAGGTATAAAACAATATGTGAAGTTCCTCCAAAAGGCTGGGTGTTCTCCTCAATTTTTGTTGCTTTATTATTAAAACATTCCTTTATTTATTGATAAAAAGGAAAAAAACTCCAACAACCACCTCCCAAAACGGATGAAAGAGAGGATGGTTACACATTCAGTTACTACCGTCTTGAAGGGAGCTTCTGACTCGATTAATTGCTTCCCTACTTGTGATCAGTACCAAGGTTTACAGCCGCTACAACCACCTCCAAGATGTGATCTTAAGCTAGGCACCCAAATTAGAGACAAAGCTGATAACCCTAAGGTGAAACTGTCCTTTCCTTCTGACACTGCATTCCTTTTTTGCACAACAATCACAAATATTTGCAGTTGTTAGATGGACAAATCTAATCAGACTTGGATGGGAACAGATCTGCACGTCTAAACATCAGTAAGCAATGATCCACTAATACAGTTGGCAGCCCCTTCTATATTCCATAATGCCACTGTGGAGGTGACTGCATCTAATTAGTTGACATAGGCTGCTTACAGTCTTCAAATTGTGCTACAGGCACAGATGGATTAAGAAACCTCCTGTCAATGATAACTTGATAAGCCATTTACAGACCACCAAATTCCTTTTCCTATATTCCGTGAGTCCTGATCTCATGCACTTTGTCCATGCCATAATTCCCTTACAATGTATGCTACCTACTCAAAATCAAACTCAACTTGCATGGAAGTACCATATAAAGTTTCTTCATGTTCAATGAGATGCTGATAAAGCAAGGAATAATGCTCCAGGTCCAGGCACACAAACTGGCTCAGTCTGGACAAAGAAACCTGCAAGTTGCGTCAACACATGGGAGGTCACAACTTGTCCACAAAATTGCTGGAATAGTTCCCAAGACAGGAATAACTCGAACTCTGAACCCTGGAACAAACTGATAATCTAAGGATTCTCATCTTCTTCAGTTTGTCCTTTAAAAGGAAGCAACATCACTATATGCTTCTCCAATGAAAAGACCACACTTATCCCACTGGCTATATCATGTTCCTGTTTTAATCGACACCTCACTGATCAGGACAATGCTTAAATCAACAATTTGAATCTAAGTCACCTGGTTCGAGTTCGTGTTCCAATTCGGCAAGAATGAAATTCGGAAAAAATTTGTCAAGAAATTTTTTATGATAAAATTCGTCATTAAATTCGAATATATATATACATATATATAATTTGACAAAATTTTATTTTTAATAATATTTTTTTAATTATATAATAATAAATATAGCTTGTATAAAATGATAAACATATTAAAAAACATATTATTTAGTTTTATAATATCTAAATTAATATTACCATTTACATACATAACTTTACAAATTTATATTACAATAGTTTGGGCTATGGTTATCGAAAGAATAATAATATAATATTACTATATACATAATTTGCACATTGCAAATTATGTATTATATTATTATTCTTTTGATAACCATAGCCCAAACTTAAAAAATACACGTCAATAACCAACTGGACTCGGCCTCGGGAGACTGGTCAGTGAAGTCCGGAAGGTTGAACCCTCTGCGACTTTGCGACTCTAGAGTCTACACCCTCAACAACTGCACCCTCGGCTTGACAAAATTTTATTTTTAATAATATTTTTTTAATTATATAATAATAAATATAGCTTGTATAAAATGATAAACATATTAAAAAACATATTATTTAGTTTTATAATATCTAAATTAATATTACTATTTACATACATAACTTTACAAATTTATATTACAATAGTTTGGGCTATGGTTATCGAAAGAATAATAATATAATATTACTATATACATAATTTGCACATTGCAAATTATGTATTATATTATTCTTCTTTCGATAACCATAGCCCAAACTTAAAAAATACACGTCAATAACCAACTGGACTCGGCCTCGGGAGACTGGTCAGTGAAGTCCGGAAGGTTGAACCCTCT
>LPNX011233296.1:630308-657376 GCA_001517045.1 Pseudotsuga menziesii
CAGAAGGTTGAACCCTCTGCGACTTTGCGACTCTAGAGTCTACACCCTCAACAACTGCACCCTCGGCCCTTGCATCTATGACTGCACCCTCAGCCCTTGCGTCTGCGACTGCCCTCAGCCCTTGCGTTTGCGACTGCACCATCAACACTCTGGAGCCTACGCAGTGCGACTCAGGATTCGCGATGGCCACCTCCACACTTATTCACGGATTTGCGACAACAGCAGCACACCATGAATGCGGCGATAACTTTGGAGGGACTAGGGTTCACTGGCCAGCCACTGAAAATCACCAATTTTAAATGATTTAATTCGTGGGCTCCAGAAAATCATCGAATCTCGAATTTTAAGCCGAAAAATCTGCGAATCCAGTGACTTTGATTTGAATATGGGCAGGATCATCCCAGGCACCAACACCAGTGGCAGGATGGACTGTTGATCTCCTCCTTACACAAGCAGTAATAAGTGATGCCTCAGTATGAATGGGTAATGTATGATGTGGCATTTTTGGTCCTGGTCATCTTAGTGTTCCGTAATTTTTCCCTCAAAACCATTTTCTGGTTTTGATTATCACTTTGAAACAACTTTATCAAAGCAGCCTACATGTCGAAGGCATTTTTCTTACCAGTCACATGAGGTATCAGGTGGTATTTGACTGCATCAGGAAGAATACGTTTGGCCTTCACATTCTTCTTGTTATATTCAGCCAATTCATCAGCAGTAGTTGGAATCGTAACAACTTCCTTGGTTATATCCCATAATCCAAATTCCTCCAGAAGTAAAGTGACTCTGTCTTTCCATGGAATGAAGTTGGATGCACCCTCAAGCCTGTCCTTAAACGGTAAAGCTAAAATTTACAGACATTTTTACAGACCAACCAAAATAAGCCCAAATTTACTATGTGACAAAAATCTCAGCAAATCTCTTGCTGCCCTCTGTGTCAAAAACTGGTTATCACTGTTCAAAATCAGAGCCCTAGCTCTGATACCATGTTAGTTTTCTCACCCCAGGTCTGCTCTACATCTCAATTATTTACCCTCAACAACTTGATACAGTCACCATTAACTGCTGAAAATGATAATTGCAAATATATTGGAATATAACTTATGTAGCGGAAACATAAACAATAAACAACCACATTCAACCAGTTATTTTAACACAAGATGTTTGGGCAATGCCCCTGGATAAACCCCAAGGGAAAACCAGTCCACAACAAGAGATTTTATTCCTCAGCTTAACAGAGAATCTCAGAAATATTACAGCAGTTAATTTCTGTCATAAATGCATCTGTATAGTTCCAAATCCTCCTCGATTTGTGTGCCTGGCAGTGATGCCAACAACATGGCTTGTCTTGAACTGTGTGCCCAGCAGAAAGTACGGTATGTTTTCAGCACTGTACTCTGCCTCAAAAACTGTGCCCATGTTGCTGTACTTTCCAGCAGTATGACACCTTGAAGTTCGTGACCTGTACAGCATATTTTCTGAGTTTGCATTAAAGGCTGTCTCACAAATTTTTGGCACTCTTCTCTTCCTGTCTTGGAAATTGTGCCACTCTCCTTTGCTGCAAGCTCACTCTTCCTTCTTCTCCAGCTCTCAAATCTCTCATTCAATTGTGTCTAAACTCTCCCAGAAATTCTCCTCTTATTAAATGTGAGACTGGCTTTGTTTCTTCACCTCCCATGTGACTGTCTCTTCCTTCCCATGTGACTCTTCACTTTCCATGGGTGAGACAATTTACACTTTGTGAAATAAAATCATTTTAACTCACTTTAAATTTTTAATAAAATACTCACATTTACTTTATAACATTAAAGTAAATGTCGCGGAGAGTCACTTCGGTCCTTTCTAGATGCCTAGTCACCAAACAATGTAGAAGACCTTCCTCGCTACAAATTTCAACAATTTTAGATCTCATTCAAAATTCAATAGACTTAATTGTTTTTAGGATTTGAGGATTGAACGTTTCCACTGAATTCTATCATGTATGAGGGTAAGGGATTGGAATTCAATCAAGCACGCCAAACTCTCTTTGTACCTTGATGTTGGTGGTGTTGATGCCTGATTGTTGAAGTTGATTGAACTTGTTTGTCATGACCTTAATAATATTGTACCCTTCAATCAAGCAAAATTACTTATTAAGCATGGAAAGCTTTTTCTACCTTATTTTTAATGCTTGGATTTTTCATCAAACTTATAGGGTGTTGATTAATGTCCTTGAAGGATCAACTTTGAGATTCAAAGTAGAGGCAAGGGCGAGAGCCTAGAGGAGTGGGGGACATGGTGCTATTGATGAATAGGATCCCAATATATGCAAGGACTTTGATGATTATGTATTTTCAATTTTGATTCAGATATGTATCACACTTGGTGCCATTTTGATAAATTCACCCTTACATGGTATATACATGAGTAGACTTTGCATATTTTATCTATAATGGTTTGAAATCATTGCTTGGAATCTTTAATATATATATATATATATATTCATTAAAATTGTAAAATTTATTTATCTTTTAGTAGTCAGAGTCATTGAAATAAAATTGCCCTGTCATTGCTGATTCCAATTCCAAGTCGAGTTGATCCTTGCCCAGTTCAAAGTCCAGTTCCGAGTTTTAAAACATTGAGTAAGAGCTATCTATGAATATAAAGCACACTAAATACTCTAGAGCGCTTTGAGAAAAGGTCATCTACAGATTACAGGAGCAATCCACCTCCAGCCAGCTAGTAGAATGAGAGTGTATGCCATGAAAATATGCTAGAATGGAAGTGTTTCATGTCAAACCAGCCATCAGTCCTCTGCAAGCTAGGATATTCCATCAAACAGTGCAATCTAAGCTTAGTGCTCCAATCTCATTGTCTCAAGGGTATTACTATTCTTTGTCATTAAGCATTCATTACGCTCAAATCTGCTGGAACCTTTATCAGATTTGAAAGTTCAAGGCACTGGTTTAGTTCTACTGCAAGACTTCTCTATAGTATAAATGCTGTGGGTTAGGTCATCGAATCTCCATCAGCACGAAGCCCTTGTTGCAGATTTGTGATAAGTGAACGCCCATACAAAATGGGGGGTAACACTGCCAGAGGCCACATGCCTGGTTTCTTTACAACATATTGATATGTTTTCTTTTCATTTGCAAGATATAGTTCTGTTGATTCCATCACCTGATATTGGCATTGCATCACATGTCTATGGGTTTTCCACTTTTCATAACAAAACTAGAGATAAAACCTGACAGTTCCAGAGTCTAGGTGAATGGTTTGCAAATTATTCTGATCAAATTGGTGGATTGTTTCAGGTTATAGCGGACAGTCTCTCAGAAGATGAAATTGCTGGTCTTAAAGAGATGTTCAGGATGATTGATACAGACAACAGTGGTACAATTACCTTTGATGAACTGAAGGATGGGTTAAACAGAGTTGGTGCTACTAATCTTATGGAGTCAGAGATCCGAGAACTTATGGATGCAGTAAGTGCTAGTGCTTTGAAGCTTGAAATGCTATGTTATGCATGCTTTTTTCTGATCATCAATCTTTTGCATCTGTTCACATATTCTTCAGTAAAATCGTGATCTGTCTCATTCCAACAATGCACGATATCTTTGGTTTCTCTGGTATACTGGCGGGAGATTTGTTAACTCACATAGGATATTACAAACTTGGCAGGCTGATATAGACAACAGCGGTACCATAGATTATGGTGAATTCATTGCAGCTACATTGCATTTAAACAAGATGGAACGTGAGGAGCATCTCTTTTCTGCCTTTTCTTATTTTGACAAAGATGGAAGTGGGCAAATTACTCTGGATGAACTTCAGCAAGCCTGCCAGGAATTTGGTATAGGTGATGCTCAGCTTGATGAAATGATCAAAGAAGTTGATCAAGATAATGTAAGTTTTCTCTTGAACCCCTCTCCAGATGTTGCGATGTCGTGAAATGAATGGACCTAATTTCTGAGATGAATTATTATGAGTGAGTTTATTCCATTCTATGCGGGAAGTTTAGGTAGCTAGCCATGTATGCAAATTCTTCATCTACAAAGGAACTTTAAAATACGTGACTGAAATGCAAGGGAGTTTTTGGTGTTTCAGTTGCTTCTGTAGTCTATATCTGTTTGTTCAGACAGGAATGTGAAAATGTTGCATTAGCTTAATAAACTTTAATGTTTGCTGTGGTAATTGTGGCATTTCATGATCTAGATTATGTCGGCTGTACTAATTGTCACATGTCAGTCATTGAAATTCATGATCTAGGTATAAATCTTGTTAAATATCATAGTTACCAAGCTTGTTAAAATTCTCCACTTTTAAATGTTTGGAAGCCAGCCAGATATGTGGAAATGCGGATTTTTCCCACGCTAATATCCTAGGCTCTAGCTAAACCTCAAGAAGGCATCAAAACAGAGATGAATTTAAAATGTCTTGTTGGCTTCTCTATTCATACTTTAAAATGTATCTAAAATGGAAAAGAAATATACAAGCATACAGAACCCTGAACAGAATGCTGGATAATGAATGAACGAGAGATTAATGTGGAATGAAACTTGACATAGGGATATGTCACCGCAGTAAAATTGTATTGTAAACATCATATAGATAATAATCACAAGGCAAAGATGGTCCACGAGGCATGGCACTGAAATTGCCAGCGATGTTAGTACTGGAATGAAGGGGGATGCTATCACATCAGCAACAGACTTGCACCCAATGTAATCAGAACCTGAACTGGAACTGGGATTGGCTGAGGGTCAAAATGGAACTGGACCAGAACTGGCCAGAAAACCAGGTTGAACTGTTAAGAATTGGTTGATGCCAGTCCAGGTGAGGCCCTGTCTGGGTCAAAACCAGCCTGAACAGATCAGTTCTGGATGAAACTGTCCAACAGTTGGGTTTAGAAACTGGTTTCAAACCTGCGGGAAGTGAACTGGTTTTCTGATAACATTGCTTGCTCCCGAATGCCAACTTCCAGATTGGTGTGGGTAAAATGCTTTTATAAAGAGACTGAGATGCCACCACTATTTCATGGTTGCTATGCATGTGTGATTAATGAGAATGAGAAGATTAATGTGGAACGAAATACCAACATAGCAATTTGCCTCTGCAGTAAGATAGTATTGTAGACACCACATAGATAACATCCACAAGCCAAAGATGGCCCATTATACATGACACTGAAACTACTAGCCATGTTAGTACTGGGTTGAGGGAGGATGCTATATTACACCTGTTACCGGATGAACTAGCAGGGCTAGTCACCAATAAGCATATGAAGGAGTAAGTGACCACTGTCACCTTAGTCACTCCAAACTTCTTTGGACTTCGAAACCTCCTAGGGGAGATCCCTATAGCAACTCTGTAAGGACACTGAAAACACTAAAAGATATCTCCTTTGAAGAGAGGTTAGTGACCAGTGCCTTAATGGAGTCAATGTAAGGATGAAAAAGACATACTATATGACTGAATATAAATCATGTAAGCATTTAATACATCAACTTCAATAGTGCATTCATCAGGATAAGAAAATAACCAATTTTCAGTCTTAGATCATGCTTACATCAAGTGTCATTCACCCAATTAGCCAATTACACAAGCAAATATATGTCTGATATAGAATGAAACAGTAGGCAGCCAATACTGTAGAGCTGTTGAATAGCAACAAGCATAAACGTTCAGTGTGTCTCAGCCTTTATTTACCAATTAATGTTGCCACTTGTGTGCAAGTATCCAATTCAGCCAATAGCATTCCAAAATAAACCAAATAATACAGCAGTATAGCAGAGGAATATGAAATGGCGTGAATCCAATGATGTATCAGTCTTATCAGCGTGTTCCAAATCATTCACAAGTGTATACTTTGACATTCAAATAAAAGTGCGAGTGTGTTTATAACAAGGATACATTCAATGTCTGTGCATATCAATGCAAATGAAAAGATACCATGTACAACAATCATCAAAGGAAACAGCAGTAGTATATAATTTAGTGACATGTGACATTGAAAAACAGTTTTGTTTTGGTCCATCTCCAAGTTATTTATCAGTTATGATCATGACAGAGATAATGTAATGTTTTGTGTTCACCAATAAGTCTGAAACAACCATAAATAAACTAACAGTCTGATATAAGCATGCAAGTGGGTATAAAACAGTCTTTCATTCAAATCCAACTCAAAGCACTGAAATGTTAACCTCTTAACCAAAATTTTATGTGATTGTGTATTTTGCAGGCGGGAAATGCAATTTACAGGACTGATAATGTACGCTAAAAGCTGTTATGAAAAGCAGGTCAAGTATAGGGAGGGAAACCACTGAAAGGGACGCCCTTTTGGGTTGGTAAGGGGTTACAGTAGGGCTGTTTGGGCATAGCAGAGATAGGCTGAGGGCTGGAAAGGAAGAGTAGAGGACTGCTGAGGGTATAGGAGGGAGGAAAGAGGGAGACCACAGCTAGAAATTAGGACAGCAAGGGTTAGAAGGGAGAAGAAGGGTAGGTTTACAGTAAATTTCAGGACTGATTTTACGTTTTTTAGAAATTTTTTTATTGTTAGGGACTTCTAAAATTTCGCCCTAGGGTTTCTAGCGACCAATAGGGCAAAGCGAAATTGTAGGAGAGAGGGCCGAAATTTTAGGAATGCCAAAAAATTGAAAAAATTAATGTTTTGAAAATTTAGGGTTTTCGACATAAAAATGCAGACCTACTTCTAACCCTAATTCTACATGAAAATGCAATTTTTTACATGCAAAAGCAAGAGAAACAAACCCTAGATGCTAGGTTTTGAGACAAAGGGAGAAAACCCTACCCTAACCTAGGGTATCTAAGGAGTGACTAACCTACCTCTCGAGAAGCTTAGCCTAGGTTTTACAACTAACCCTAAAGTCCTAAGGTTCTAACCCTAGAAGGACTCCTAAAATGACGTATTTCTACAATCAGGGTGACCAAAGGTTGACGAAAGATCTAGCCAATAGAAAATGCAACCCTAATGGCTACCATTCAATCCATAAACATACATCATTCATCAACAATTAACAAAGAGAGATCAAGAAAAGCCTTGGATACCTCCTTGTGCACGTGTTTAACCAACAAATCTCGGCATCACCTTTGCAAGAGCATTGAACCAAAGAAACTTCAAGAGTTTGCCATCAAAACCTAGAAAATATCTTCCTCAAGAGGAGGCGCCTCGCTTCAAAGAGCCCTAGTTGGGTAGAATAAGTGCATAATGTTTTATCCCACTTGTCTTATGTTACAATGAAGTGAGGAGAGGCTTATAAATAGCCTCTCACACTAACTTTACAAAAATATTTAGGCCTACATGCCTTAAAATGTCAATTAGAAATTGTAAAATGTCAACCTAAATTATAACATAAAAGAATATAAAAATGGCCTAAAGTAGGCTACTTGGGGTATTTTCCCCATAGGTGCCAAAAACAGCTAAAACAAACGGATCACTCTGAACAAAAGGCTGGAGTGAACTAGAGGGGGGGTGTCATGCCCCATCTAAACACGAAAATGCTGTAAAATCGCTCAACACCCTCCTCAAGGCAACAAGACGGCCTGGCATGGAAGATAACGTCCTCTGAGGAAAGAGACCAAGGGGAGAGCATTAGCTTGCTGAAGGGTCAGGAGGGTGTTTGAGGTGGCTATAAAGGGGGACCGAGGTCTCATAGCTGAAGCACAAGCCACCAGAGCAAGCAAACAAGGTGTGGGGTCATGTGACCGGTGATCAACCCCTAAGAGCCCCGGACACCAACCGCAAGGTTAAAAACCCCAACAAAGGGCAATCAACAATGCCATTAAGCCATAGTACTCCTAAAGGAAGGACCAAAGGGCCTGACCATGACCACCACTGCTGAATAAGGTGGAGTAAGTAAGCCGAATGGTAAGTTGCTCTTGTAATGACGGTGTGACCCGTGTTCGATTCTCTCGGAGGCATTTCTTACTTGAATGGGAGTGCGGTTCGGTGAATGGGCATGTTTAGGGTGCATTGCATTGTAAGAGCATGAAACAGGGATACGAACCCCAACCTTTTAAAGCACCTGAGTGGGCCTAATGGTTATGAACATGTGTTATCTCCCTGGAGGTCACAAGTTCAAAACCGGCAGGGGGGGGTAGGGTTGCTCATTTGGCTTGCTGTGACAAGGCTTGAAGGGTAGGCGACCCCACTGGGACGTCTTGGCCGCTACTAAGTCACGAGTTATTGGTATATCTAGCTTGCAGGCTGTTGGATATACTCTTGGGAGGTTGTTGTTCCCATGGTTAAAAAAATAAAAATGGCCTCTCTCTTTTTGGGGCACATCTGAAGGTGTGCTGGGTACAGATGCAGTGTAACAACACCAATTAAGGACTCGTGCACCCCAAAACCAACTTCCTGATGGACAAAGGTTGGCTGGGTAGTACCTTATAAACCACCTGTGTTTACGATGGCTATGCATGTGAGATTATTCATAATACACACACCCAATACACACAACATGCAATTATAATGAGATTATTAATGTTGAATGAATTCCCAACATAGGATTGTGCCACTGTAGTAAGATAGCATTGTATACATCACATAGATAATGACCACATGGCAAACAGGCCGACAAGGCACAACACCAAAACTGTTAGTGTTGTTAGTACCATAACGAGGGAGGATGCTATCACATCAACATGGGGACTTGCACTTGAAAGTTGAAAGGAAGCTTCTGGATCGGCAATGCTTTTGATGTGGAGAATAAGCACAAATCTGAAAAAATCCAATGTTAAACAACAACCTTTGCTTATATTATGTATCTTTGTATTTCTTTGTAGTTTCGAAAGAACAAGCACGGCCGGATTATAAAATTTGAAATCTACTGCAGTCAGACTTGAATTGAACCTGCGCCATTCTTTCAAAATTTTTGGGTAACTTGTAAACAATTAATCTAGGTGCATGTGAAACTTCGTGGTGTTGATGGAGACTGTTCTTTCTAGTTGTGGAAACTGAGCTTAGTTTTGGAATTTGATGCTATCTTAGTGTTGCTGAACATGCTGCTTATTTAAGGTGGAACATATTCATTTATGTTAAAAAGGGTATTGGTCTAGACTACAAACCTCTAGTCAGCACATGGCATGTTTCATGCCTGCTACGACCCCAGGAGATGTTTAGTCCAGCTTGAAGTAAATATCTCTTGGTGTCCTTACCTGCTTAGAATCATATAATGAAATGTATGCTATGTCGATGAAAAATTTACTCTTCCCTAATATACTAGATTCCATCATCATCCATGCACATATATAGACTTAAGATATCATTCTGGACTCTAGATTCTGGTATTTTTTGCATGCATAAACATATTGTTCTTGTTACTTCTAATCTCTTTCTGGTCAATTGATAGTTATTTGTGCTGGATATTTGGGTATGGTTTTATATAATATTGTTTGATCTTTTACAGAATGGGAGCATTGATTACAATGAGTTTGTGGCAATGATGCGTAAAGGAAATGGTGGTATAGGCAGAAAAACAATGCGGAACAGCTTAGGACTAAGAGATGCCTTAAAAATTGGCTAAGAAAGCCATGTAGAACTATTCGTACTCACAAATTCAGAGGGCATTCCATGCTCTGAGACATTGCTTGATGTAATTCAATACTTTGCTATTCCCGTGCCCTATCTGATTACGAAATATACCTCGAAAGACTGCCAAGATCCATAAAATAAATTTTACTTTGTTGATTACGTGAAGCAGTGTTTCAATATTTTTGGTTGAATTTAGAGTGCATTAAGTTGGATGCTGAGTCGAGTTTTATCTAATTGCAAAGAAAGGTAAACAGGGTTGTTGGTTTAAGCTGTTTATTGATATAAGGCTGGTTCAAAGTTGAGCTGTATATTTTTTCTGCACAAATATAAATGCTAAAATTGCCATCTATGGAAGTTACTTTTATAAAATATGAGTTTTTTCCTTCCTATCATCTATTAATGCCACCTTTGATTGGAAGCTTTAAACAATGAGTTAAAATTCTATTGGTGTCTCCAAAAGGGTCATGGTCTAAAGCCTATGACAATACAAATCAATGACGAGCATGTCTAAACTGCCTATCTGCATGGAATGCCTACGACAATATAATTCAATGATGGTCATGTATAAAGAAATTTCACTTTGTTGATTATGTGAAGCAGTGTTTCAATTTTCTTGGTTGAATTTAAAGTGCTTTAAGTTGGATGCTGAGTCCAATTTTATCTAATTGCAAAGAAATAGGTAAACAGGTTTGTTGGTTTAAGTTGTTTATTGATATAAGACTGGTTCAAAGTTGAGCTGTATATTTTTTCTGCACAAATATAGATGCCAAAGTTGTCATCCATGGAAGTTCTTTGAGAAAATATTAGTTTTTTTCCTTTCTATCCTCTATTAATGCTGCCTTTGATTGGAAGGTATAAACAATGAGTTAAAAATCTAACGGTGTCTGCAAAAGGGCCATGCTCTAAAGCCTATGGCACTGCAAAATACAAATCAACGATGCACATGTCTAAACATGTCTATCTGCATGGAATGTTTCTTAAGCAAATAAGCCCACATTTTTCTATAAATCCAATGGAAGTAGGCAAGAGCAGACAATGTGTTGTAGTATACCAGATTTTATTTAGTCGAGGCGAAGATATCCTCGGTGTAGTTAGCGAGCTGCATTGTCTATATGATCCAAAGATAAAAAATGTCCTGCTAACATAGCAAGTTTGAAAATACACCATGTTGGCATTTCTTTCCATTTTCAACCTTGTACTGTTCTTGGCTTGCTGAATTTTGTTCTTATGGTCTACTATCTTACCACTATTTATTATTTCTTTCATTGTTTTATCATCTTATTGTGTATAAGATCTAAAGCTAGTAAATGTTATGCTAACATAGCAGGTTGGAAAATAAACCTTCCTTCCAATTTCAACCTTACACTTTTCTCTGCTCACTGAAATTTTTGTTCCTATGGTCTACTATCTTACCCATGTATCGATTACTTCTCACTGTCTTATCATCTTATTTAGTGGGAATTGGCTATTTTCATTCATGGCATGTGGGTGTTTTCGTTCGTCTATACGAGAATTTGAAATAAATTTTAATTTCTGTAGGCACTCCAAGAAATGCTTGCGACCTCAATCACGTTATTTACAAAACAAGCTTCTAAATGAAAAACCACATAGGCTTGACAACAAAGTGAAAGAAAGATGGTCTGGACTAAAGTCGACTATTTAAGGGTCTGTGTGGTAGGGTGCTGTGTGTGAATGAGAAACAAATTAGAACTAAACATGCTAAACTAAGAGTATCGAAATATAAAATATAAATATAAATAATATTATTATTGTGACGATCGCAATTCCCTTTTGACATTTATGATTCAAATGATAAATTCCGAAGTCAATGGTTCAAATTTCAGTAGTCGAGTCTTAATTTTAAATTTATAAATGACTACAAAACAACTCAACTGCATTTTCACATGATTCATAAATAATGTATCACTGATAATTCTTGCTAACAAGTGAGTTTATGTTATCATCATTAGAGGAAATTTGGGGTCTAAAATGGGCCTTATAAGGAAACGTGCCAAAATAAGTTTTTGTGAGTTGGAATTCAAGAACCAATAGAATTTCAATANGTTTTTTTCTTTCTTCCTCCAAAATTAATCAATATTATTTTATTATTTTATTATTTTTCTTAGGAGGCCCATTGTAGACCCCAAAATTCCTTTAATGTTTGCATCAGATTTTTGGTCAAAATGCTCTATAGGTAGTCACTGTTATCAAATAATAGCCCATACGTAGGGTTTATAACTGTAGGTAGCACTACACGGCCCATTGTTGAACCTTATTATACACACATATTGGCCCCTTTTCTTAGAAGGATCTTCTTTGTACCTTGAGTCTCTTTGGGAAAAGAAGAAGGTACTACAAGTGAACAATTTTGTTTTCATTTTGTAGATTCTAGTTGGGTTCTCTTCACTCGTGGAGTAAAAAATCAATGCTCCATTTCTGTTGATAGGAAGGCACTAGTTGAGAGAAACTTTATATCAAATGTTTATATCTCTTGGGCATGTCCACCATGAATCAACCATTGATCCACTGAATTCTTGCAATGATGTTTATCAAGTCTCAAATGTGCCAAACTCACCTCATCCATGTAGAAATTAAGCGAATTGTGTTCAAATGTGAGATGTTTCTTTTGAATCCGTCGATAAGTCATTTTCCTTGTCTTGACTTGAATTCCTTTATGATGATGCCTTCTTTATTTGTCTTGAACTCCTTTATGATGAAGCTCTTCTTTCTTTGTTTAATATCATATCATATGGATTCACGTTTAATACCATAAAACATATGGATTCACAGGATATGATACTATATGGACCACTTCTATCTTTAATTAATATAATACCATTTGGATTCGAGGGATATGAATCTATATGGAAAGATGTATTTGAAATGTTTCATCATCTTTGTATAAATTATTCTAATCAGGGAGATATAGGTTGGGGTCTTTTATTATTATTATTCTCTATGATGATTTTAACTTACAGAATTTTAATTGATACATGTCACATAAACATGGACTATTTGTATTCATATAACAAACTGTAGTGCTTATTGGTTCAATGAAAAAACAATTACATATTTTTTTTGTAAGCAAGTAAAAATATATTAAAATGGGTCCTTCAATATATCATCTTAGCATGACATTGGGGCTTGAAGGCCTTGAGCTTCATTATAACTGGAGAGGCTAGACTATCCCAAAACACGAAACTCCTCCTAACCTTACTTCCCTTGTCATTTTCCTTCCTATCCTCTTATAGGTAAGGATCAAAACTATCTTGTTCGTTACAAAGAGAGAATTGCATTCCATCATTCTTTATTCCTACTATTAAACGCATAGACCTAAAACCCCCAATAAAACATAAACATACTTCCACCTTTGACAAACATAGATAACATAAACAGGCCCCTACCCAAAATACATTAAGCATCGTCATTTTGGCTTCAGGGGAGTTGCTCGGGTAGTTGCTGCGCCTAGTTGAAAACCATATGGAAGAGAGCCGACCTCAGTTGCCTGTCGAGCCATCAGGTTGTGGACATGGCACTGAATCCTGGATCTCGCTCCCGCTAAGCTTTCCCTTGCAATCGCAACTTCTGCACAATACCCAGCTGCAAAGAAATGTGGTCAATCGTTTTATGCATCAATTGACTCTCATGGTAGTGCTCCTTCCATGCTTTTACCGGTTCTTCATTGCCCATAGCTTTGTTTTCTCTATCCACAAGGACATGGGCAATCAATTCATTGGTAACCCCATGGGTGGTAATCATACACTCATAAGTAGAAAGACGACATGCTGTCGTCCCTGGGTCGCTCACCCCATCCTCCACTTTAGCCTTGACATTTTCCATGTCCATGGACTGAACTTGATTCCACAAAGATTGCTCTATGTGCTCAATTTCAACCCTGATAAGAGGGGGTATGCGCTTGTGAAAGGAGCGGGCAACTTGCCCCGCTCTCATTCTCAACAATTCTCATGAAGGCTTCTTCCTTCCGTCATTGCGGCCCGTCTTTTTCCCTTGCACTTGCCTTTTAGGGGCCATCATAAGTTCAAACTCGAGCAAATAACACTTTCTCACAGTCGTCGTCCTCCAATCGGGAATGCATGGCATTTGTGGATGGCTCGGACTGGCCCAATAAATAGTCGCAATGCTCATCCTTACATGGTAAACCATCCCATATCTATGTACTTGCCATTTATTGGAATAGTACATATCCAAATTTCATCCCCTTCCGCCATATATCTCACCTTGTCTGAAACTGGGCCGGACGGAAATCTTTCCTCATTAATGGCGATGAGAGGGGTACTCTGATCAACCTGATTCTGGAGTAATGTGAATGTATTAGCCTTAGGTCTTAATGACGAGGAGTTACAATTCCTAGAAGTGGGGTGCTGTGACGTCTGTACCTCGGGCTGATGATCCGACACATGCCTTGTGTCGACAATTAATTCCCTGGCACGGTCCATATCTTGGGTCGCCAAGTGGGTGCACTGCAGCTGCCACTTGTTGGCATCCTCCACCGGCAGCTGGCATGCCACGAACCTTTCCCTCCTCCGTTCATTGATATTGGCCATCAAATTTGCCACCCTGTTGCCATCTCGCTTGATGTGGGTAAAAAACCACGCGTGGCGCCTTCTTATGTAGGCTTCCATCCTTTCAACCCGATGCGACATCTGCTAGCTGTAAATTACTTTGTCTATGGTTTGGCCACCTTGAATTTTTTTTGCCATCTAAATAATGATATTGGAGTCACCTTCTATTACCAAAGGTTCCCAACTATTTGTAATGGCCATCTCGACGCCCTAAATTAATCCTTCAAGCTCTGTCGAATTGTTTGTGTCTAGATCGATACTTCCATGGAAGAGTCGGAGAATTATGCACTCATTGTTCCGTATAACACCTTCGAATCCGGCAGACACAAGTTTCCTTTGGAGGCGCTGTCGAAACTCAACTTGAAATGCTCGCTTTGGGGTGGACACCAGGTGCTCGGACTTGTTGGAAGTAGTTTCTTTACCTTAAAATTTCTCCAGCCCTAAGGTGAGCAGTCCAAACCCCATCCTGCTAGAATTATTTTTTCATTGTCATCCATCTCCCAATCTTTCTTGTTCCATTGAGTAATTTTGATTGTTTTTTGAATGTATTTGGTAATTTGGGTCTAGACGTAGCGAGGCTGGTTTTTTTCCCCCTCAAAGATCCGATCATTTCTCTCCTTCCAGATTTCCCACATCAACATTCCTGGGAACAAGATCCAAATTTTACAGATGACTAGATTTTTGAAGACCTTGTCCCAAGCTTTTATCGTGTGGTGAGGTAAACCTCTTACCTGATTAGTTCTGTGAAATATTTCAGCGCCCATGTCCCATAATGACAAGGCCACAGGACATGAATCCAAGAGTTGGTTCATAGTTTCTTCTTCACCCTCAGAAAGGGTGCATCGGAAATAACCATTCATACCTTTTCTCATCAAGTTTTCCCTTGTCAAAATTCATCTGTGGACAACAAGCCAAATGAAGGAAGCAATTTTGGGCCATGGATTGAATTGCCACACCTTACCCCAGGCTTCCTTGTCCTGAGCTTCTTCTCAATTAAATGTCAGATCATAGGCCTCTTTTGTGTTGTATGCTCCTTTAGGCAGATAGCCCCATCTTAGGTTATCGGGACCTATTTGTACACGGTTGCATCTTTCCTGAAGGGCCTCCACGAGCGTATGAGTTTCAGTTGATGGGAATCTTTCATCCCGCCATTCTTGTGGGTGCCATTCAAGGAAATCCTCATTATTTCAAGCTTCTCTCCAGAATTGATGGACTTTGATTAGCCCCACTTCTTCAGCCTTGTCCCTGCTTGCTTGGATATCAAATTGAGTGCATATCTTTGGCAATTGCTGCCTGGAGTCATCCCAAAGATTGGCATCTTGCCCTTCCCGAATTTCCCAAAAACTATGATCTTGTATTATTCCTCTGTTGAGGTTTGCCTAATTCTAGATATGAGATCCTTGCCTTCCTTCGTTGAACCTTATCAGATGTTGTTTTGGCTTCCTTGGTGCATATTTAATGTGCCATAACTTTGACCACGACTCTTCTTTATGAATCACCTAGTGCCACCATATCTTCACTCCCAGAACTTGACTATTGTTCTGCGGGTCTCTCAGACCCATACTTCCCTGAGTTTTTTGTTTACAGACTGTGTCCCAATTGACTAAATCCCATCCGTGATTTCCACAACTCTACTAGCCAGGTTAAGGGGCCCAATTGCCTAATTTCCTCTTCATACGATCCAGAAGGTCTTCCCACGAGACTTTCCGGACTACCCCTTCAGTAAGCGTAGCACCGAGGTATTTGGACGGAAGGGTGCTACCTTGAAACCCCAGGATTCGCAGAATATTCTGTTGATGAATCCTAGAGGTGTTAAAGAAGAAAACTTGACTCTTGTCATTATTTACTTCAAGCCCCCAAGGCCTTCGAGAAGGAGGTAAGACATTTCTTTAGAATCCTTGCTTCTTGCATCGATGAGTGCCCCATAAGCATCATATCATCCACAAATTGCTAATGGGATATCGTTTTCGAGTTATTGTGGAATTTCAAACCTCATAGCTCACAGCTCTCTCTATTCACAGTCTTCTCCTTAATTATCCTACTCAAACCTTCCGCCATGAGTATAAACATAAAAGGTTGATAGGGGATCCCCTTGTCTGATACATCTGGATGGTTTGAAAGTTCTGGTCGGTGCACCGTTTAGAAAAATGGAGAAGAATGCAGTTGAAGTGATATTCATTATCCAATGAATCCACTCTTGGTGAAACCCATATGCCTCCAACATTTCTGCCATGAATTTCCAACTTAATTTGTCATAATTTTTCGAGATATCTAGTTTCAGCAGCATGCCATTAAAGGAATTTTGGGGTCTAAAATGGGCCTCCTAAGGAAAATAATAAAATAATAAAATAATAGTTAAAATAATAAAATAATAAAATAATAAAATAATAGTTAAAATAATAAAATAATATTGATTAATTTTGGAGGAAGAAAGAAAAAAACTACTTTTTGTGTTCGTATTTTCGACATATCTCCCTGTGTTTTTACTCAAATTTCGATCGGGAGAGCTCATTGGATGCGGAATCAAATTCCGCATCCAACGAGCTTTGCCGATCGAAATTTGAGTAAAAACACAATGAGATATGTCGAAAATACGAACAAAAAAAGTAGTTTTTTTTAATGACAAATATGTCAATTCAACCATTATGGTTGACTTATTTTATTGAAATTCTATTGGTTCTTGAATTCCAACTCACAAAAACTTATTTTGGCACGTTTTCTTATAAGGCCCATTTTAGACCCCAAATTTCCTCTAATGATGGTTTTTTTGAGACCTTCAATGAGTGTATAATCTCATGGACCAAGATAAATCCATCCAAGATTTGTCATCCTTCCACAAACCCAGAATGTTCTTGGGCAGTTAAACCTGGGAGAAGGGGCTTCAACCTGTTCACCATTACCTTAGTAATAATCTTGTAGATAACATTACAGAGGGCTATAGGTTTGAATTTCCCAGGAGTATCAACTCCTTCCTCCTTCGGGATGAGTGTGAGGAAGGTAGAGTTAAAAGATCTATGTACTCCCTTTTCCTTGCTGAAACCCTCCACTACCCTCCAGACCTCTTCTTTGATCATATCCCAGAAATAATGAAAGAAATTGGTTGTGAACCCGTCAGGCTCCAAGGCTTTTCAATTTGCCATTTGGCTAACCGCCTTCTCAACTTCTTGGATATTCACTGGTTTCCACAATACATCATTTTGTTCATTTGTGACCTGCCTCGGGATATATCTAGTAATATTTCTGATATCCTCAATTCTATCTGGGCGATCTTCCTCCATGATCGTTCCAAAGTACTGAACTAATTCCTCTTCCATCTCCTCCCTGGTTTCGACATACTGCCCATTGTCTTTTTTTATCCGCATTAGTTTAGCCCTTTGGCTGTTTTGAATCACTGAGTGATAGAAAGAAATTTGTATTCCTCTCCCCTTCCTGGTCTCTATATTTTTATTTCCAATAGATCTCTTCTTGATGATCTCGTTTATTCAGCTGGTCCAGGATTCTCTGCTCTCTTTGCTTTAAATCGCCAATGTACCAGCTATCCATTCCCTCCCGCTAGAGTTCCTCTAGTTTGATCTTAAGAAGCTTCTTATCTTGGAAGATGTCCCCAAATTCCTTTTTATTCCATGTACGGATTTTGGCTTTTAACTTTTTGTGCTTTTGCTAGAATTGGTACATAATCATTCCCCTAGATGGTTCCATTTCTTCCCACCATTTACTAACAAGTTCCTTGAAAATCCTATGTTCAAGCCAAAACTGTTCAAAATAGAAATGACGCCTTATGGTTGGTCTCCCGTCTTCCCAGACTAAAATGACAGGCCAATGGTCAGAGCTTGCAGAAGGAAGAACCTGGGTCGTCACCTTCATGGTGCCTTCAATCATTGCCTTCAATAGGATAAAACGGTCTAATCGTGAAGCTAGGTGATGTTCCTCTACGTGGTGTACCAACAAATCCTCGTTTCTATATATATCAATCATCTCTCTTGAATGAAGTCATTGAAGGTCATATTCGTTGCTTCCAAAGTTCTCCTTCCTCCCTTCTTTTCTGCCAGGGAAGTAATCAAATTGAAGTCTCCCCCCAAGATCCAACGTTGATTTTCCATCTCTTGTGCTTCCTTATCCAAGGATGATAGGAAAATTGGTTTCTAAGTTTGAATGCTAGGCCCATAGACATTGGTGAGTGTTCCTCTTGCCTTTGAACTGACTATCTGGAAGTCTGCACTAATAGAACATCGAGTTGCCCTTAAGTTACAGAGTTGAAGAGTCTCAGGGTGCCAGAGCATAGCTAAGCCTCAGGCTGCCCCTCAGGCATAAATTGCAACTCCTTGACTCCCATTTCAGAACTTACCCTTTATTGTCTGCAAATACTTCGAACTGTGTTTTGTTTCTTGTAGAAACAACACATAATGTTTCTCCTTTCTTAACTTATTTCAAAGGGCCCTGATTTTTCCAGGGTTATTGACCTTTCAAATATTCGAATTGATCACTTTCATTAAGTACTTTTGTTTACTTCTGTAAAGGCTGCTTTTATCGTCGGGTACTGGCCCGATTCAATCAGCCTAGTGCCAATCTCTGCGATTCTCTGCTTATTCATCTTTCATTCCTTTTTTTCCCCTTCCTCTGATTGTTTACGCTTACTACCCTCAAAGGATCCTTACCGATGCCAAGTTGTGGGGACACTTTTGTCTTCAAAATCGCTTGATGCAGGAGTTCTAACTACCTCCAAGACACATACCCCTGTCCTTTCTTACTGCATTCTTTCTCTATTTCATCCAGATCCAACTCACTTAAGTCCATATCCTCAGCTTCGTCGGGTGTATCTTTGTCCATATCTACCATTGTTTCATCATGTTGTGTCATTCGCTTCTTTGAGAGGGATTGACTCTCATCTAGATCCAACTCACCTAAGTCCATATCCTCAGCTTCGTCGGGTGTATCTTCATCCATATCTACCATTGTTTCATCCTGTTGTATCATTCCCTTCTTTGAGAGAGATTGACTCCCTTCCTCGAGCTGGGGTTATGGGGTGTCTTTAATCAGATCATCCTCCTCGGCGTTAGGCTCGCTTAAGATCTCATACCTATTCCTCGATTGCTTCTTCTTCTCCACATTTTTCTTTGGTTGGATTGGGTTGGGGGTTCTCTTCCCCTGTATTTTGCGATGCTGAACTTAGTGAACCCTTCACTATCCTTATCCTTTTGCTTTTTTCTTTTCAATCTTGAGTGGAGGTGAACACAAGTTTTAGGGTTGAGAAGTCCCTGCTGAAGTGCCCATGCTCATGTCATTGCCTGCACCGGAAAGGATGCTACTCATAATCCAGGGGCTATAACCAATCCTCATCTTCCCAAGTTAGGTTGATTGCCTTAGGGATTTATTGTGAAAGATCCATATAGACACACATTCGTGCATAGGTGGTGTATCTTTGAATCTTTATCTGATATGAGGCTTTCACAAATTTCCCATGAGAATTCTTGATGGCCTCCAGTATTTTGGGATCCCAATACTCACAAGGGAGCAAATATAACCTGATCCAAATGAGGGCGATACTCAGATATTTTGTGTCCGGGTTAAACCTCGCCTTCCACAGAGGGAGGAAAAGACCCGCTAAATAAGAGAAATAAGCCCCCCCCATCAATATCCTGTCCTGATCCTCGATATTGAAAAAGATGATGGTGAAGAAACCCTTGGCCTCTAGATGTATGTCATAGTGCCCTTTCGGCTTCCATGTTCCCTTGATCCACCGAAGCAGATCCTTTTCCTTTAGCCAAATACCAATGAATTTCCCGATTAGGGATTTTTCCTTCCACTGTTCGATCCTCTCCCTCATCTTCTTAGATGTGAGTCTGAAGAGAAGGGTTTTCAACAGATCAGGGTAAACATTCTCCCCTCATCCTTTTTTCATCGATCTCCTTCATCTTTTCTTAGATAGGTTCTAGATTTGGCTGATTTCTATCATTAACTTGAGGCCCTTCGGCTCGATCCTGGGAAAGGGAGGGGGTTTCTCCCCCTCCGGATAGGCCCATCTCTTCACCGCCTAGTATACCACTTTCGATCTACCTTGGAGGCATTCGTATCGGGGCTAGCTCCTGCTCCTACAAACCCTCGTTTCTCTAGCCCACTTCTCTCACTGAATCACAGAAGGGTCTCGCCTCAAAGCAATTACATATTTAACATCACTTCATTTGAAATGCTTGGTAAATATTGCTTTAGGTTGTCTGCACATTACTCAGAGCAATTGGTAATGCAAACCCCTTTCACTTCTGATAGTTGCCAAAGAAGAGTCTAAAATGAAACAATACAGGTTTAGCTATTTTACGCAAAATCGCCTTACAAACTTTTGGTAAACAACACGTGATTGGTAATGATTACATATTAGCATTTTTTTTGTTTTTCTTCAGTAAAATCATAACCTAAACCAATTTACCATTGTGTTTTAGTGCATCATTCAATGAATACACATACCACGGTGTTCGAAAAACATGCTTATATTGGTTTTGGTTCATCAAACTTGTAACTTTGCAAATTAAGATTGTGTATGCAATAGTTTGTGGGGTATTAAATGGCCCTACCTCTTTATTGTCTCACATAATTGAACTTTTAATAATAAATCACACCTTAAAAAAATAGATACCATATGTCAAATATATAATCATTGTCAAAAGTGGATGGTTTCATATATTTTCCCACCAATCTATAAAGATAGAAAATCCCTCCCATACTCCAATACCATTTGAACAATGTCTTCATTTTATTAAGGTCGGTTTTCTCCTATCAATCAACATTGCATGAAGTCTTTCATAGCAAGGTGCTTTATATATAAAGACTTAGAGAGTAGATTATTTGACTAGAAGAATTCAGGATAGTTTTCACCATTGTCTTCTTGACTTGCATCATGCGAATTGTTTTCCTTCAGCGTGTCTAAAATACTTTGCTCAAAAACAAAAAAACAAAAATTTCACTTTACTGAAGAGTTTGTTCTTATTTTGACCTTCTCTACAAAAACTTTTTATTAGTCATCAACATCTTTGTCGCTTCTCTTATCTTCTTACCTTCTTGATCTTCAAGATTCTATTTCCAATGACAATCTTATCAACCTTCTTGATCTTCAAGATTCTATTTCCAATGACAATCTTAAGAATGAGCTTAGGATGTAATATACACAAGTGTCCTTATCGTGACCATCCTTTTATGATGTTCATAATGGTGGTAATTTTGTATGGCATTATAGTTTTTTTTTCCCGTCTTACTTTTTCTTTTGTTTTCCCTCCTTTTGTCTTTTAAGAGATTTTTCCATCACTGAACTTCTTACCATGTTTTTCTTTAATATTCATGTCCTTTTATATTCCTCATTAAAGGTCTTGACCACATATATAATAACATATTTTTTCATGTGTGTATATACATCATTTATATACTTCATCATAATTTTCGTTGCATTGTCGTTAATACCTGATTGGACACTTTTCCTATTGAACACTAATATATTCTTCAAATATTCAATGTCCTTGTCCTTGTTTGAAATGACGCCATTGGAATTCTTTTTCTTCTTCATATGATTCCATATGATAGAAATGGAACTTAACAAGTGTCTTGAACCACTCCAGTGTGCAACTAAATTTTTCTTTGTAAAAAATGTATTTCTCACTACTATCATAGTAGTGTGTAACTCTCTTTCAATGATTAGAAGTACATCCATTTTTGTGTCTAAGGATCCATAGCAAATGAAGTAGCCTTCAAGTTCTCTCAACTAATTAACTAGTCAATCAAGGTCTACATGACCATCAAGAGGATTTATAGCAATCTTAGCTTCGACTTTAAATGGGCTTTTGGACGACCAAAGGTTATCTCTTCAATGAAAGGTTCATTTCATGTTCATCTTAGGACTCTTTGCTTTCTCTCTTTCTATGTTGGAAGGTTCCACATCATGATCCTTACTCTTGTTATTCACACATAGACATCAATCACATCGTACACCAATTTTTTCATTGGAGAAACCTCTTGGGGAAGAAACTCTAGGTTTTATTTAAGAGATACAAGTCTATTGACTAGCAAATGCTTACAACTAGAAATCTGCAAAACCTTTCTGGCTTCAATTCCACATGGATGCATTTACAATCCCATACACTTTTGGTAATTAGCGTCGAAGCCTTTATTTTCTCGAGGAATTGTTCTCTCTTCCTCCATTGTGATTCCTCAATCAACTTCCAATGAGTTGTCAATTTCTCATTCCTCTAACTAGCTAACCAACTTTATATGTAGTCCACCCTTTTATGGAAAATCTATGGGAGTTAGTGATCTATCGTTCAAGTACATTTTCCCATCCATTACATAATGTTTTGAATTCCCTTGGAAATCGACACCCATTGTCTGCACAAGAAGTTCCTAATATGTGAATGCCACATAAACAATCCTCTTGTTGACTCTCATATTTTTCTATCAAAATCATATTCACAAGGCCTTCCTCCACATATCCCATCCATCAATAAAATCCAAGCCTTCTCTATGGTTGTCAACATATGTGTGTTAATGGAATTTGGCCTATATAACAAATACTAGTAGATCTCTCTTCTGCAATGATATGGTTTAGTCAATTTTTCCTAATCATTCACTAAAATGATTCATGTACATCATCCCTCATGGCCCAGAATTGCATCTCATCCTAAAGTTGATGCAAAAATTGAAGTTTCATAATCTTAGCTACTATTTATGTCATTCCAAATAATCAATGATCTGATCATGTATCCTAGAATAAACAAGAGACACAATAGTGTTATGTACCAACTATTTTAGATGATGAGCACTAAGCTCTATATGTTTAGTCTCACTTTGAGCAACATGGTTTTCAACGATTTGTATTTTACTTTGATTGTCTCAATACACTGTAGTGGAATCCTCAAAGAGAAACCCAAGCTGATCCATTAAGTTGTGAAACTACACTGTCGGTATGCCACCATTAAATGCACCTCTCTATTTGGCTTCTATGGTTGAATTTGAGATTGATTTTTCTTTTTTACAAGATTAGAGTATGGGTCTAGATCCAAGATGAAACACATAGCTAGAAGTCGACTTCTTATAATCTCCATCTCCCGACCAATTCAATTTGATATACCTACCTAAATAGTTCATATTCTTATTGCAATACTTTATATACGAAGTTGATAAGTACCCTTGATATATTGAACAAACTCTTCTCACTCTCACTTGGATCTTGCATGAACCTAGCAACCACACTAATACTAATTGAAATATTAGGTCGACTAAGAGTTAAATATACGAGGTTATCAACAAGCTCCCTATAGAGAGTAGCATTTACTTTTGGAGAATCACACTCCTTGGCTTAACTATGCATTGGTAGGTTTACCACACAGTTGACATTGTTCCATTTTAAAACTTTGTAATAGATTCATCATGTATATATGTTGAGAAAAAAAGACATCATTATTCATCTGCAAAAAAAGGACATCAAAAAAGAAGTGCAATAAATCAAGGTTGATCATTTCAAAAATTTAATTGTTTCCTAAACCCCAAATTTATATTAGAACTACTTCTACTAATGACTAAATTATCAACATTTGTGAGATAATTAAATTTTTATCATTTGCATGGAGAATATAAATATTGTGATTTGATTCATAACGTTTGAAACCAAAATCGAGAAATAATTGCTTGATATTTTCATATGACACTCTAGGGGCTTGTTTCAAACAATATAAGAGTTTCTTTAATCGAGACATAAGACTCCCATCCTTCTCAAATCTCAAGGTTTTCTTTATATAAACATCCTTAGTGATGTCACTATGTAAGAAGGCACTCTTGACATCCATTTAATGTACATCCCATCTAAAATGTGCAGATAGTGAAAGAATTAGTGGAACAAAGTTCATCTTTGCAACAAGGGGAAATGTCTTGATGTAGTTGATGCCTTCTTGCTAAGAAAAATCCATTGTCACCGGTGGAGATTTATGCCTCTCAATATTGCATTTGGGTGTAAATATGGTCTTGTAGATCCATCAACATTTAGTTCCCAAGTTTTACTCTTCATCAATGGTATTCTTATCAACCATATCATTGCCACATTCATGTGGACCATCTGCATTGGCATATGTTTGAGGATCACATTCCTCTAGTACATATGCCATTAAAGCAAGAGTACCACATTGCTCTTGACCTTTAGTTTTTTTTGAGTCATCCACATTTCTTACATCAACTCTAATAGCTTCAATTGTCTTAACCACCCATATGAGAAGACAAATGTCCCTTGTAGAGGGTTTTCTTGCATAAAAATCACCATTAGTTGAATGATTAGGTGGTCGAAAGTTCGTGGTCAACTTTTCTATAAAAGGTCAATTGCAAGTATGTTATGGTACATAACTCTATCATTCAATAAACAAAACTGTTGACACATTGCTTGGTGTAGTATAATAATCAATGGATCTAGAATTATTTAGAATTTTAAGTGGATCACTGCTTAATAATGCACAATAAGAGTTAATTAGAGAAATAACTGAAGTCTACTCATCAAAGAGAGCATCCCTCCTACAAATAAATTCTTGTTTCATTGGATTAAACAACCTATAGGAATCCAACTCATCAAAGAAACCCACCATAATACAAGCATTACTCTTTGCATCCAACTTCTTTCGTTTATCATCTGAAATATGAGCCCATGCTACCCATCCAAACGTTTTGAGATGTCCAATTCAGAGTTTCCTTCCACTCCATTTTTGAAGAGGCTTGATATCACATACATCATTGGTCAGAATTATGTTCAAAATGTAGTTTGAGCATTGAACATCAATTGCTCAAAACTTACTCGACATAGATTTGGTCTGAAGAAAACATTCGTGTCATTTAAACCATGGCTCATTTCTTCATTTCAACAACACTATTCCATAGAGAGGTGTAAGGTAAATATATCCATCAAGGGACACCATTATGTTCCTAATAGTTCTCAAAGGCCTTGCTCATATATTCTTCTCCATTGTCTGATATTAGACATTTTGTAGGTTGATAACATTGTTGTTTAACGAATGTCTTAAATGATTGAATTTCTAAAAAATACGATCCTTATTCTCCAAAAAAAATACCCAACCCGAAAAATCATCAATGAAAGTTAAAAATTACCTCGCACCTACTAATGATGGTTGATTCATTATATGTGTCACTATGGACAATTTCTAGCGAGGTGTTTTTCTTTCCATGCCTACCCTATCTCAAATGCAACTTGGTGATGCTTTCCAAACAAACATATTTACATACACCATTAGGGTGAACAATCTTAGGTAGTACATTAACCACATTAAAATTTACCATCAATTTCATACTTAAAAAATTCAAAGGTTTGAGTTTCATGGCAAATTTTGCCTTGGCCATTGGTAGGCTAACTATGAGCACAACCGATCCTGGTTCCTTCTTAGGGAAATCACATAACTTAAACACTATATCCATTGCATCAATAATATCTTCAATTATAATAACAAATTCATTGTGAATATCCTTCCTAACAAACCTATCAAGCTAGAATTCAACGTTCTTGCTAGTCTAGGTTAGTTGGGGTATAGATGACAAATTGACACTTAAAGTTGGTATAGGATACACATCAATGATCACACCTTTTTTGACATTTAATCCTACAACAATCAATAATAGCAAGTGCATGATCCTCTGCCACACATATTTATTCTTTTGTAGCTTTACTTAATGAAGAAAAGAGTGAAGCATCCTTAACCATATGATGGGTAAAACCATGGTGGACTATCCACTCACTTTCAGAAACACGAGCTTGCAATGCTTGAGAAGTACTAATGGGGAAGATAAGGTCAGCTCCCTTAAACTTCAGAAACTAGATGGTGGAGGTTAGTGGATCATCTAGTTGACACCTCACCTTCAAGATTCTTGACCTTATCTTTAAGATCTTTAATCTTTTCCCAACAAGTCTTCTTAACATCACCTGTCTTCCAACAATACCGATAAATATTCTTCTTATTTCCTTTCCTTGTTGATATCTAATCAACCTGCTTCTTATCAATCTACTCAATTCAATCTAGTTCTTTCTCTTGATTGTATCCTTGACCTCTTTTTCTATAGTTCTGTTGATATTTTCCTTTAAAGAGATGGGCCTGTTACTTAATCTCAAGTTTAACTTCATCAAAGAACTTTTCCCATACCCTAATTAAAAAACCATAGAAAGAATCTATTCGTACAAAATCCTTAAAACATCATAATAAACCAAGTACACTTCCCCCTTCGTGCCATAACCCCCGCTCTCCCCGTTTTTAAATTTTTTTTTATGAAGTTTTTATAATTTTTTTCTATTAAAAATTAATAATTAAAAAAAGCTATAAAAGCAAATTAAAAAATTATATATTTAATCTACATAATAAAACTTATTAAAAACAATATCTATATTAAAAACTTTATGTTAAAAAATTATCATAAAAATGATAACAAATATTAAAACAAAACAAATATTAAAAAAAATAAAAATATTAAAAAAATTAAAACTTAAAACAAATATTATTATTTTTTAAATTAAAAAAAATATTAATAAAATTTAAAACGAATATTTAAAAATAAAAAAGAATGAAAAAACCTAAACAAATATTAATAATTTTAAAAATAAAATAAAAAAAATAAAAAATATTAAAATGTATTTAAAATATATATTAAAAAAATGGTGGAGTTGGGCCCTCCCCTCCCCTCGGCAGCGACGAGTTCGAACCCACCGCTGTCGAGGGGGACACCCCTTTGGATCCAGGGAGAAGGATCGATGCCCAACATCGAGGGTTGATGCCAACATCAAGGGTCGATGCTAACATTAAAGCTTGATCCTGGCATCGAGTCATTAAGGTTATCGAGGGTCGATGTCGGGTTTGAACTTGTCATTGTCGATGGAGACACCCCTTTGGCACTCGACCAAAGGAGGGGGGAGGGGAGGGGAGGGGGGGGGAAAGGGA
>LPNX011233296.1:670853-689814 GCA_001517045.1 Pseudotsuga menziesii
GGTGAGGTTAGGGAGCCTGACCCATACGGGCACCGCTTTGGGGGTGTCAGCTTATGGGTCGAAGTCCGGGGTCCACCCATTGAGGTATAGTCCTTGCGGCCCCATGAAGTAGGGCCCGTTCCTGAATATTAGATCTTTATCATCCTTGGACTCGAAATCGAACAGAAAGTAACCCCTGCCGACTGAGTATGAAGCTACGTTATTGGTGATTAGGGGTCTCCAGTTCCGTTGGACCCAGCTGTCAGTGGTTTTTGGGGATGGCCAGAGCCCGGTGAATTGCCCGATCAGGGCTCGATCTGCCAATGAAAGGGCTACGCGCATTGTTTCTTCCGGGGGGAGTGCTACCTCCGGTACATCTTCAACTCTCTTAACAAACTTTGGTAGTTCTCGTGGTCCCGATCTCTTATTCTGGGTCCCAATTAGCCTGTCAAAGGCGGCATATTTCGGGCCAGGAGGTGGACACTCCTCCCCAGCCATCTGGCTGCTCCAGTTGCCAGGTACTCAGATCATGGATTTTGCCACAGATTCAGAGTTCAGGTTTCTGGCAAGTGCTCGGCAGCTCTTCAACGATCTTCAGCTTGCACCGGGTCCAATCTTACAGCCCAAACAGAGCCACGACCTGCGACTGCGTGAGGGCGCTCCAGGAGCTCGTGATCCACAATTTCAGGAGCGATCCAATCCTCTGCAATCAGTCGCTTCGTCAAGATGAATTAATAATCGAGTTTGAACCTTTTTCGTAATATGCTTCTAATGTTAATACCGTTCTTTTATTTACAAAGAAAAAAAAAGTATAAATTTTTTTTAAAAACTTGTTTTCTTTTAAATGAAATTTGAATAGTGTTATGTTTTTTAAGTTTTTAAATAATAATATTAAAAGTATTTTAGAATGATATAAAACAATAATAATATTCTTGAAATCAATTATAATTTATGAATTTTAGGAAAAAAAGTTAGATATTAGTAAGTTTATCTTAAAATTATATTAGAATTAAAAAAAGTTAGACATTAATAGGTTTATCATAAAATTATATTGGAGATTTTTTTAAAATTTGCTTTAAAAATTAAAAAATGTTTTTATGTTTATAAATTTTGAAAATTGAGATTTGATATATATTTTTAATGTTTTTCATTATTATTTTTAAATCTAGTTTATTTAAGGGCCAAGAAGTGTTAATTTTGATCTTAATAATTGATTTGTTTAATTAGAATAGAAAGATAATTTTTAAAGTTAATTTTCTCTATACAACAATTTTTTCTCAAATTGGTTTATGGGCTAATTAGTGTTAATTTTGATCTTAATAATTGATTTTTTTAATTAGAATAGAAAGATAAATTTTAAAGTTAATTTTCTCTATTCTTGCATTGGTTTATTATACAACAATTTCTTCTCAAATTTAGATATGATAGTATTTTTAATGATATGAATGTTCTACAAAACGATTCTTTCTATTCCAATAATTTAAGCAAGACTTGGCATATTTATGCCATCCCCTATGAAATTGTTAAAGTTGTAAGTGACTTTCATTGGAGTTTGAAATAATCTCTAGCCCCAAATTCACATAGTTATAAGATAACAAGAGCTTCACTCAATTTTTATCCTTTCCTTAAGTATGTTGATTTACACTTATTTCCATAATCAAAATAGGCTTTTCACTCTCCATTAATCTTTTCTTTAATGATATGTTTTCAGTTAAGTTGTTGGTGTCATACACATCACATAAATAATTGGAGTACTGTACCCATTAAAGTACAGTACATGAACTCCACTTAATAGATAATTTATTGGGGTACTTATTTTCTATGCTTTAAACAAATAATTTTTATCTCACAATTATGATTTTGAAGTACTATAATAATCAATTGTCCTAATCTTTTATGACTCATTGATGCTGTACTTTCTTGGAATAAAGAGAGACGTCCTTGATATTTAAGTAGAATCTTGGCATAAAAAACCAAAATAGTTGTTAGAACTTACTAATGAATTTCCCAAATGTTTATATGGGGTGCCATGTGGTTGGATTCAGTATAGAAGACTCTAATCATTCTTTCAAGTATTTTATCTTCCAAATGTTATTTTCTGTTATCTTCAAGAATAGCTCTAGTAGTGGGAAGAATGGGTGATGGTGTATCTCAAAGTTTCACATATTGACTTTGAACCGTGAAATTGTTCAATTTTATCAAATATAAATTCACCATTCCATTTTTAATTAATACTGTCAGTGAAGTTTCACTAGTACCGCCGGTTAATTTCATAATGTACATAAATATCTCACCATTTTCTTGGTCATATATGTTGGATAATTTCTACACACCTGAACATACTTGTTAGGCAATGTGGCGTTCAACAGATAGTCATTGAGGGTCGGTAGAATGGCCACTATCTAATGGCCAGAAGGCTTCATATTTTGAGCGCGTTTCCTTAACATTGGAGCTACATATTTATTTTTTCTTCAATCCTCTTAGTCCACACTTTATAATTATTTTGGCAGTGGTTTAGTTGCCATTGCGATTTATGGTATTTCCTTTATCATTTTGTTGTTCCTTCATGAAACACATAAGAGCAATAGACAAAATGGATAATATATATAGGTTGTAAGCAAAATATTGCATCTTGATCTTATATTATTAGATTTGTACCCTTATTATTAAGCATGTGTAGATTCTATCAATAGTCACCATTTATTGGTTTCCTATGTTTATTTTTGTTAATTTTTTCCTTGGTTTTAGGGTGATTGATTTTCCTTCCTCATGGTGAAATAGTTCTCGTGGAGTTTTCACCTTGAGTTTTGTGCATAGCTATTGATAGTGCAACACTAGGTTGGGTTAGGATACAAGTTGTGGTTATGTTGGGGTGAGTTAACATAGTACATACATGCCTCAAGCATGATGAAAGCATTCAAGAATTAGTCTTTGATGCATGCATGCATGAGGACAATCTACTCTAGAAAATTCATGCATATTCCAAGGAAGCTATTGCATGTATGCATGTTGCAACCTTCTCCAATTGGGGCACATTATGCTTGGCACCTCTATTTATGGAGGGGTTACATTATGCAAAGTGATTAGGGTTAGTTTTAACATAATGTAATTAAGTGCTTCTTACTTATGCCTAGATACATTGTACTTTTCCTTATTTTCCTATTCTATAAAGGAGATGTAGGGTGCACAACTGTGGTAATCAACGCGTTTTGGTTTTGAGTTATTATGATGTATTTATTCTTTTCATTTTTTAATTAAAATATAGATGTGATTCAAATATATCTATTTGTTTTTCGTATTTCTAGAATGTGTGTTTGTAAATGAATGTATTTAGAAGTTTTGGTTTGATTATATTTTTTAGTTTTCTAGTGACCTACTATTTAGGTTATTTTTTGTGTAGAATCTGCCTAGCATGGCCTGAAAATAAAGATGGCATGCAATCACATTTACCAAAATCATCTAGGATTCTATATATGGACATATTAGTTCACTTTGAGAGAGATTTGTTAGGGGATTTTAATGGGTGTGACGTTTGAGGTTCAACAATTGAGGCATATATGTTCCAATTGATTTTTGACCTAAGATATGGGATCTATAGTTAATATAGGTTGCAACTTTGATTTCTCTTAATGCTGATGTATTTGTTGAAACATGTTATTAAGATTTATTGCAATGGAGATTTTTAGTGTTAAAGAGTTTCACTTGTTGGAGGATGATTCCAATTTTGTACCTTATAAGTGCAGGTTGCAAAATATTGGAAGAAGTTGAACTGTAATACTTTATGGACAAGGAGGTTAAAACTCCCACTAATCCCAAGGATTTGAAAGATCATACTAAGAAATTGTCCAAGTCAAAGTGAATTTCCTTTGATTTGGTGAAGAACCACTTAATCCCTCACATCGTAGAGAAGAAGATTATGAAGGATATGTATTATGCTTTGGTAACTCTATATTAGAGTGTGAATTTATCCCATAGGATTATTTTGAAGAACAAGCTTATTGGTACATGCAAGAAATATGTATACTATGGTGAAATATTTGAAGAATATCATTAATCCGAGAGATCAACATGCAACCATAGAAGACAAGGTTGATGATTGTCAATTATTTCAAATAACTTTGAATGGATTCCATCCTTCCTCGAATATGTTTGTTTTAGGTGTATACAAACTGGGGACAATCTTCTTTGTGTCGTGACTTTCCATTGATACTATTTTTTATGTGGACAGTGGAGCTCTAGACATGTGACAACAAACAAATAAACTTAATTAAAATTGCAAGAACACAATCCTGCATGTAGGTGGGGCATGGTGATAATGCCACATTCTCAGGGATTGGGATGGATTCTATGCCAGTTCTGATGCCATTATGTGTTGTTCTTGATATATATGATGTTTTGTTGGTTCTTGGATTAACACAAAATATTATTTTAGCATCCTACTTAACACATGATCCGGTCCCCAAAAACACCCAATTTCAATGCGACCAATCCACTCAACTATGTAGATCCCAGTTTGATTTAAGTGTGTGGTTATTTGGTGATCATAAGAAAATCTACCTCAAAACTTGGTTGAGTTTTGGCTAGAGAATTGTGTGAGGTTTTCCTTTATATTTTTTTAGTCAATCTTATCAAGAATGGAACTTTGGTGCATAGCAATCACAATTTGTGAGAGTTATTGTACATGTGGAGTTTTTCCTCTCTTGAAGTACATGTTGCAGGGAATCCTTGACTTCAAGATTGTCAATATTGGAGTATACAAAGGATGTGCACTGAATAAGCATGCCAACATTTCTCTTTCAAACAACGAGAATAAATTAATAGGGTTTCTTTGTATGATTCATTTATATGTGTGTGACCCTATATCTATGATACCATTTCTAGGTAACATATATCATGTTTAATTCATTGACAATTCCTCTAGGAAAACTAGGATTTAATTTTCTTTGAAAATTTCTAAGAGTTCAAACCTCTTGTGGAAGAATTATATGAGTAAGAAGATTAAAATTGTCGAGGTCTAACAATGGAGCCAAGTATACCTATAAGGATTTAAATAATGTCTTATATAGGGTTGTAGGGATCAAGAGGTATTTTATTCTTCCTTAAAACCTTCAATAAAGTGGTGTTGAGAGAGGAAGAACAAAACCATTATAGAGATTGCAAAGGTCATGATTCATGACCTAGATTTTCCCTTGTTTCTTTGGGTAGAGGGATGCAATTTCATTGTTTTCATTTTGATAAAGGCTCCTCATAAGTTGATGGACAAGACTTAAGAGGAAGAATTAATACTTAAGGACAAGAAGGTGACCCCTACCAAGAGGGTTTAAAACCACTTTCCAGTATTGGAGGTCACTGCATAGAACATGCTAGAAGAGGCAATGCAAACTTCGAGACAAACTACTATGCCAAATCCTTGATACCCATCACTGAGAAGAATGTTGCTTGCTTGCCATTTTTTTTCTTTCAAAGGAAACAACACATTTTTTTCCCAAAGATAAATGAAGCTCAGCCATTTAAATCTAATGACGCAACTTAAAATCATATAATATAATCATAAACTTTGCATTGAAAGTAAGACTACTGTTTATTCCCTCTTTAGGGACAGGGGACGTTGAGCTCATGTGAAGTGTCTGTATATATGTAATGATTATGAAATACTAATCGGTCCATAGAGATGACATGATTAAAACCATTGGTAACAAGGAATACTATCCACCCTACTCCAAAGTATTAAATGCTTTCGGTGGAGTGTACATGGCTGGATATAAAGTAACTTCGATCCAACTATGTGCAACAACCACACCCAAAATTAGATAATTTAATGTTGCACAACAAGGTACATAGTGCTTACATAAATTCATTTCCCTGCCTTTATAGTAAGTTCATATGATATAATTGCACCCATTTTTTGACAAATTTTCTAGCTAAATTCCCACTAAAATTGTTGAAATTGTAGTTTTAGGTTGTTGAAATTGCATGCTTAATTTGAATTTTTTAACCATTGATTTACAGGAAATGACTGCAATTGAAAATATATTTTGTGCAGTTGAATGGAATGAAAATTTTAAACTGAACAAGACAAATTTCACAAGAAAATGATAAAAACTGCTCAGTAAATTACAATAATAATATTCATTAATTCCAATAGTATACATTAATGTTACATAATGGAGAATTCGAATCATGTGGATAATATTTGAATCTACCAACTCAATCCTGACTGACTGGCTAACTAGAAGCTGTGTCTAAATCACTATCGGAGACCACTATTCTAACTCAACATGTCTAATTCAGTCCGGAAATTAGTTAAACTATTAAACCAGTAAAAATGACATGGTAGGTGAACAGATGCACCACTTTCCCATGCAACCATGCATAACTGGTGCTAGACTGGATGAATGTGATCTAACTGAATGTAACTGAATATAAACTTAGCATAAATACCTAGCAACTACAACCAACTGATGGAGGCTGACAATGGCACTCGGAGTGGCTGTAAAGTGTAGGGATTGGAACCGGTGGCACCCAAATGGCACACTAATGGCACCAATGGGGCACACTGGTGGCACCAAACTCTAGAAAATGATTCCAAATTTAAGAAAATGATCTAATAGACTATATCTGGACAAGGGAGGATTACAAATCCTAACACCCCCCTTAATCCTAACTTGGAAAACTATGGGCCCTGGAAACAAGTCCAAAAGTCACCCATTACAATTTAAAAGAAGCAAAATTGCTTAATAAAACTGACGAAATAAGGGAAAAACTTATGGGAAAACCCCCTCTCAAAATAAGCAGGAAAAGGAAATACAATCTATTCTTAGGAGAAACAAATTCCTCTTTGGGAAATAACTTGTAAAAACGCTGCTGCAATTTGCAGCAGTATGGTTCTTCTGTGTAGCAGCATCCTAAAGCTATGCATGTGAACCTCTCAATGTTTTATGATCTGATGGATGTAGTATGTGTTTCTTCTTTTGTGGGAAAAATTGTTGATCATTCGCTATCATCAGGTATCACTTTACTAGAACCTTGTTGCACCACTGTGTAGAGAGCGAATTTGTGTGTGAGAGAGAAACATACTCATTCTGATACTGGTACCTTGTTCTCCTTTTGTATTCTGTATTCCCAACACCATCCCCAACTACAACAATGAGTGTTTGGGCCCATCTAGGCTTAGGCCTTTGGTTTGGAATGGATGTAGATCTGGATCTAGAATCTCATGAGGTTCAACCTCAATACCAAGATCATGATGACATTGTTCCTCTTCATCTGAATCTAAAGCATGTGACAAATCATCATCATCAAAAGGTAGTGGAAGAGTGGTTATACCTTCTTGTGCTTCGAATGGTGGTAGATCAAACAATTGATCTTCTTGTGCTTTAGATGGTGGTAGATCAAACAATTGATGCTTGAAGAACTAACAGATCTCCAAAAGGAGAAAATAGGAAAGTGCGACTCAGTTGAAGAATTATTGTTCAAAATACATCAACTAAACTCAGATGAAGAACAAGAAGCATAAGACATTCCCATTGAAAGGTCAGTACAAGATCCAGGTAAGTATGAAGGTAAGTCCTATGAACACTCTATTTGTAATGGTTTTAAAGATATATGTTTATCAGGTATAGAAGATAAGAGCCATCTTGAATTCACATACTGCAATACTTCAGATTGTGAGGAAAATCCTTTCTCTCTGATAAGTGATAGAAATATAACAGATACTATGATAGACAATGAAATTTCTAATGTTTCACAAGAAGTGAAAAGTATTTGTGAACAAAACTAGGTATTGCAGGAGCAATTGGACAAATATGAGAAGAGGAATCAAGAAGAATCTGAGAAGGCCACACATACCATAGTTAATATGAAACTCCAAGTCAAAGAAGCTGCCAGAATTAAAGAAGCCATATCCAAATATTCGAAAGATAAACTTGAGAAGTCAGCTACAGAAATTGAAAAGCAATCAGAAGAAATTGTCAAGCTTAGAAGACTGCTAGAAGAGAAGGAAAAAGAATTGATTTTCAAGTTACAAGACTAAGACAGTGAGATAGACACCTACAAGACTAAAGAAATATTGAAAGAGAAGTTAAGAAGAAAACAAGAACTTGAAATCAAGTCCTTGAAGGCAGAATTACAGAAGGTATGTTTGACAAACTTTGAATTTGAAAAGGACCTATCAGAACTCAGAAAGGAGAGTCATCGTACTAAACAGTTAATTGCAAAAATCCCATGAGGAAGATCAGAATTCAAAAGGACAGATAGAAGACACTATCCTTGATCTGAACAAATAGGTAGAAGAAATCAAGAAAATAGAAGAATATCTAATGAGACAACTCCAAGAAAAGATAGAAATCAGTCAAAAGCAAGTATTGAAGGTCTCAAAGAAGACCTGGACAATACAACTTCTTAGTTAAAGACAACTTTGAAGATCGAGAATAACAGTGAAGAAATTAAAAATTCTATGGAAGAGGAAGAAAAGAATAACAATTATACACGTATTCTTAGAAGATCCCATGATCAACAACAATCAAGAGAAGTTACTGCTCAGGGATATCCTATAAGGTTCCATGGTCACTGCTACAAGTGTAACAACTATGGTCACAAATGCATTCATTGCAGAGCTCATGACAAAACTTACTCTAGAAAGAAATCAAAGTACATTTTTGATTTAGTGTTACAATTGCTATCATTATTGTCATTTCACAAAACATTGCAGGATGCAGGGACAAGTTAAAGTTTGGAGAAGAAATCAGATTCAATCAAATGACATGAACAACCATCATCCTACCAAAGTATGGAGAATAAAGTTAGTAAATCAAAACAGAATTGATGAAAATATTGGGAAAAACCCAATGCCATTTTGAAGACTACCGACCAGTGATATGAAGTGTACAAAGAATGTGTAAAAGGAGATATGTACCTGATTATCATATTTGAGTATCGTATAGTAGTTGGTTCAAACAGTATCCGTGTGACAGAATGCCAGTCCATCAAAGAAGCATCAGTGCTCACTGATAAGGGAGGAAGTAGTGCCCAAAGAATTTATTGCTGCCTTTAATGCAAACATGAAGAAAAGTTGAAAAGGAAGAGAAGTTGATGACAAGTTGAGAATGGCCTAAGGGGGAGCATGCCCTTAGGAGGAGTAGTATGGTGAAAGGATGTTCCCTTTTCATTGACTCCAAAGGGGGAGAGAATATTTGTTGACAAGGGGAGCTTGTTCTAAAGAGGGGTTATGGTGTTGTCATCGATGAAAAAGGGGGAGATTTTTTATTAAGTTGTTATTGATGCCAACAGTGTCTGGTCATTGATGCCAACTATTGAGTCCTTGGTGTTCCTTGTGGAGCCCCTGAGGGTTAGTGTTTAGTTTGTGGTTGTTTGTGTCAGAGGAGACCTTTTGACCTTGTCCAAACCCAAGATTGAAGCCCTTGGAGGCCTTGGAATAATGACAAAATCCCTGGTTACCCATTGACTTGTTCAGGTGCCCCTAAGTTGCATCTTGGTCCCATTTGAGTCCATTGTCGAGTTCCTTACTCATGGTTAATATTTGGTTATTGGTCTTTGTGCTGATTGTACTTGTTTTGCTATCTTGATTGGTTGTTGGATGGATGATGTGGCTCATGTAGTACTTGATGTGTTGATGGTGAATCCCATTGCTTGCATTGGATGGTCTTGAGATTGTTAAGTTCTTGTGGGGTCCTTGAGTCCACAAGCTTAGATCTTGATCCTCTTGCATGTGGAGGCATAGGTGCTAGAACCCACACTTACGGTGGTATGTTGAAACCCATTATTATGGGGTCCTTGGTGTCCTTGAAATTTTAGGTCTTGAACCTAGATATATGGTGGTTTGATGTCCCTTAGATGCTATATGGTCATTGGCATGTAGTAGCCTTGTGATCATGCATATGAATCCCATAAGGTGTTGCAAACTAGTGGTGAGGCCTTTGTACCCCTCTTTTGGGGTGTTGGTACTCTTATGGTGCTGAATATATATAGTGGAACCATTGGATATGTTTTTAATGATATGGAGACCTTGAACATGATGATTTTGAATCCATTTATGACCATGGAAAGTATCTCGTTTAAATATTACATGATATCTTGGAAGGAGTCCTTGAAACCCTTGCAAGTGGTGACTTGGGTTTTGAACCATGATGATGTATGGTAATATTTGTGTTTATACGGCTACTGGGATGTATATGGAGGTAGAAACCAAGTACATTCCTTGATATGCTGAAGAATACTTTGAAACTCTTGTAGTTGGTGGTATGGTCTTTGGCACCCTCATGTGTGGGGTCTTTGACGTCCTAGACATATTGAAGAATTTAAGGGTATTAGAACAAGAATTTGAAAATAAACCCATCATAGGGAGATATTCCTCATCGAGGAATTTCCATTGATATGTGGAGCATCTTCTAACTCCTTACGGTTGAAGAGCTATGAATTTTTGAAGTTTGTGTACCCTAACTTTTTGGGTGAGCTGACCAAACAAAAGAGAATTTAATTATTTGTAATTTTGAATTGCGTATCGGCCCAAGGTAATAAATTTTATCCAAAACCTATATAAATAGAATATAAAAAATTTCATTTGTTCATCATCAATTCTCTCAATAATTTCTAAACTCTTGGAGAAAAGTGCAAAATTTTGTGACAGAAAAATTTCTGGGCATCTTCACTAAAATTGGCATAACTTTCTCATACGGAATCAGAATTATAGAATTCTTGGCTCATTGGAAAGATTGTTAGGAGGGATATGTGATGAAATGGTATAGATTTTATTGTTTTTCTACTTTTTATTCATATTGTGATATTCAATAAGGTATGAAAGCATCTTGGTACATGTTGGTTCAGTTGAGCAAGATTGACACAAGTTGCCTTATGTGCAGTTGGTTTGACTCAGATTGGATGAGTTCTATGAGCAGTTGGTTTGACCAAGGTTGGATGAGTTTGGTGTGGAAACTCAGATTGACTTAGTTGGTTGATGTGAGAAGTAGATTGATTGGTACATCTTGATTGGACAGGTTGATTGTACTAGTTGATGAGCAGTGTGATACAATGGATAATGATTGGTTGATGAGTCGTGATCAAATGATGAGTAGTGGTTAGTAGTGGTAGTGGCTATGTAGTTTGGTACATGTTGTGCAGTGTGGTACAGGTTGTACAGTGTGGTACTAGTTGTGCAGTATGGTATAAGTTATGTAGTGTGGTACATATTGTCTAGTGTAGTACAAGTGTTGATTAGCAAGTCCGCAGGATCGGTGTGGTAGTGGTTCAACATTTTCTATATTCATATTAGGGTGGCAGGATGGGGCAAGGAAAGGAGGTTGTAGCCTCCTTCTGGTTGAATCCGAAGAACTAGGGAGCTGTAGCTTTCTTCAGGTTGGACCTTGCAAATTAGGGGGTTGAAGGCTCCTTCCAGTTGTAGCTGGAAAATTGAAGTCTTTATAATAAGGGGGTTGTTGCCTCCTTCCAGTTATTTCTGGAAAACTATTTTAAAAATGTTTCTGTGGTTTTCCCCCTAGGACTTGGGTTTCCATGTAAAAATATTGTGTACTGTGTTGCTATTTTTTCTATGTGATGTTAATGATATGATGATGATAACATTGCTGATGATGATATAATGATAATGTGATAATGCGTAACATTGAATAAATTGTTGATTGTTAAAGTTGAAAAAGTAATAAATACTACACACACATATTCACCCCCGTCTCTGTGTACTTGGTGTGTCCAACAAAAGTCACCCATTACAATCTAAAAGAAGAAAAACTGCTTAATAAAACCGAGGAAATAGGGTAAAACCTCATGGGAACCGCCCCCCTCAAAATAAGCAGGAAAAATAAATACAAGCTATTCTTAGGAGAAAAAAACTTTCTCTTTGGGAAATAACTTGCAAAAACTCTGTTGCAATTTGCAGAACTATGCAACAATATGGTTCTTCTGTGCAGCAACATCCTGAAGTTGTGCATGTGAACCTCTCAATGTTTTTCTGATATGATGGATATACTATGTATTTCTTCTTGATGTAGGAGGAAAGGAATAATCAAATTTCTTCTTCTGTAGGAAAAATGGTTGATCATTCGCTATCATCAGGTAACACTTTTTTGGAACCTTGTTGCACCACTCTGTAGAGAGCGAATCTATGAGAGATAGACAAACATGCTCATTATGATACTAGTACCTTGTTCCCCTTATGTATTATGGATTCCCAACACCATCCCCAACTGCAACAATGAGCTTTTGGGCCCATCTAGGCTTAGGCCTTTGGTTTGGAATGGATGCTGGATCTAAATCTAGAATCTCATGAGGTTCAGCCTCAATACCAAGATCATGCTGATCTTGTTCCTCTTCATCTGAATCTAAAACATGTGACAAATCATCATCATCAAAAGGTAGCAGAAGAGTGGTTACACCTTCTTGTGCTTCAGATGGTGGTAGATCAAACAACTGGTCTTCTTCAAACTAAACACTGCGCTCAATGAAGCATTTCCTAGTTGCAAGTCTCATCAAATTGTATGCTTTTTCATCCTCTATATACCCTAGTAGTATGCATTCACTGCTATGGGATTGGAAGGCCTTTCTCTTATCAATGTGTATTCTAGCCCAAGATTTGGAATAAATAACTCTCAAGTGAGAGACATTGGGCTTATGCCCATGTAGTGCTTCAACTCGAGTGGTACCAACCACTGATTTATGAGGAACTCTATTCTGTATGCATGAAGCACACTTTACAACTTTTGCTGAAAGAGAAGGAGGAATATTCTTGGCTTGGAGAAGACAGGTTTCCATCTCCTTCAATGATCTATTTTTCCTCTCAGCCACACCATTATGCTGTGGTGTGTATGGAACTGATTGTTCCATTTAAATCCCCTCTGATTCACAATATTGCTGAAAATATATTTTAATGTATTCACCTCCATTATCTGATCTTATGGACTTGATATTTTTTCTGAAACTATTCACAATCATAGCCTTAAGAAATTAAAAAAATCAAAATACTTCTGATTTATGTTTCGTGAAATATATCGAACATAACCTAGAATAATCATCAATAAAAGTAAGGAAATACCTGGAACCATTAATTGATGTTGTAGGCATTGGTGTTGACACATTACTATGTATTAAATCAAGTATAGAAGCAACTCTATGTGCCTTCCCAAATTCATACCTCTTCTTTGGATGCTTACCTACCAAGCAACCTAGACACACTGCATCTGATGTTTGGATGAGAGGCAAGCATTCAACCATTTTTTCATTGTGGAGTTGTTGGAGATATTTGAAATTGAGATTCCCTAATCTCTCATTCCATATATTTATGGTGTTGTTAGCATGAGTCAATAGATCTGTTGGAGGTGAAACAAAAAAAAATGAGAGAACTCATATGCCTTTGAGGCATGATTTGCAATCCCTTTTGCTATGATCTTTCCAGTGGATTTTTCTATGATTTGAATTGAGTCAGATTTGAATGTAACCATCTTGGGAGTTCCTGTATGGGTCATCTGATAAAAATACAACAAATTAGCTGCAAGAGAGGGCACATAGAGAAATTTTTTGAACTCACCATGCTGGATTTTAACTGAACCTCTTCCTACTGCTGGAATTTGGGAGTTAGCTCCCATGTGGAGTCAGCTCACATGGGAACTGACTCCCTGGAAGCAACCATGTGGTTGGATGCTCTATAATCAATCAAAGTAAGCTTTCGACTGAGTAAGTCCTACCTTCAAGGCATGGAATCTCTCATGATCTTCTGTCGGTGGTCCAACATCAAACTTATTTGCTCCTTATGGAAGAGATATGTTGTTCTATTCAAGGAGTGCTGACAGTTGGTCTATTTTATTCTTCATGCACTGACTTTCAGGATGAAATCCCCTCATACAATAAGGACACTTAGTCTTTTCAAACCTTTTCTTCTTTTTGGAACTCGAGGCTCCTTCAGAAGACTTTTGACTCTCTTTTGGTTTCAAATCAGAGGCTTTAGGCTCATTTCCCTTATGCTTCCCTTTATCTTGAGCATTGGTAGAGTCCTACATCATAAGAGCTTGGTTCTTGGAAGTTTGGAGGACTCCCATTTGGACCAACCTATCCTGCTCCTGTATTAAAGACTCGACAAAGCCATCTAGTGAAGGAATCTTCCAACTGGGGATGGAATCTCTTCCGGAATGGAAGGTAGATATGAAGATAGATTACTCAAAACTAAGTTTACTGAGCACATAGAGCAAAAGATACTCATCCTTCCTCTCTATTCCGCATTACTTACACTGTAGTGCTAGAGACTTGAATTTTGTGAAAAACTGCTGGGCTGCAATGCAATTATCTCATTCTCCAATAATGGAGAATTCGAATCATGTATACAATAATGGAGAATTCCAATCATGGAGATAAGATTCAAATCTACCAACTCAATATTGACTGAATGGATAACTAGAAGTGTCTAAATCACTATGAGAGACCATTAGTCTAACTCAACATGTCTAATTCAATCCGACAATCAATTAAAATAGTTAAATTGACATGGTAGGTGAATAAAGGCGCCACTTTTCCATGTAACCATGCATAACTGGCGCTAGACTGACTGAATGTAACTGAAGATAAACTTAACATAACTACCTATCAACTACAACCAACTGATGGAGGCTGGAAATGGCACTGGAAGTGGCTCCTAAAGTGCAGGGATTGGCACCGGTGGCACCCAGATGACACACCGATGGTGCCAATGGGCCATACTGGTGGCACCAAAATCTAGCAAATGACTCATACATTAGGAAAATTATCTAATAGACTATATTTGGACAAGGGAGGATTACAAATCCTAACATGCTCATGGTGACCCAAGGTTATTTGGGGACGTCGAATCCATTTCTATAATCAAATTTTCAATTTAAATAATACGAATCATGTTTTTTGAAAAAATCATGTTGCCCAGGAAAATAACTATAAAAATGTAAATCTTATATTGTTTAGTTTACTATGTGGACATACTACCCACTCACAATACAATACATCCACATAGATAGTGCATAGATGTTGCACACATGGTAGCTAATGCATTTTTAGCATAATTAATGTGATGGGATGGTCTTTGGTATGTAAAATAAAGTTATATCTCCACATGCATCATGTTCCCAATATTAAGTTTATTGAGAACTTTTTCTCCATTTATTTGAGAAATTTAAAAATATAGCATAAACTCATCTCATTATAACATTTTAAGAAGATTCAAATTTATTCTTGTTATACTAAAATCTCGTCACCCTCATGTTATGAGATAGTTATCCCCTTGTCTGCTCCAATCCCTCAAAGTTTTCCCTAGAGAAATGAAGGAATAAATTAACCCCTTGAAATTTTCCCTATTTTGAGTTGGTAACTCTCTTTCCCCATTGAAAAAAAGCGTTACCCAAGAAGCAAAGAGCCAGCAACGCTCCTGATACATGATAAAAGAGAGGTTCCACCATTCCTTCCTTTAATGCAAGAAGCGGTGCCCCCTTATCACTACCTATTTTCTTCATTGGAGGAGCAGTGATCGAGTTTTGAAGGAAAAAAAGAGAAGCTTCGAGAGGATTCTCAAAGCTGATCTCCATGGAGCCTCATCCCTATGGCTTAGGACTAACTGGAGCTTGACATAATCCCTTTTAGGATCTTATATCCACCTCACCCATGAGATCCTCAACCATACCTATCCTCCCATGCCTTTAAATATTGGCTCATCCCCCATGGGAAAAGGGAGGAAGAATTGTGTTGCATACCCAAACTCTGTCAAAATCATTCTTGAATATTTGGAGGCAAGGTGAAGTTAGAGGCAAGGAGCCATTGGAAGGAACTCTAAACAACAAGGCATGAAGGTTGTATTCTCTCCAATCATTTATTAATAAAGAATGTCTTTTCTTTCCCATATTTACTGTTTTATATGTATGTATTGCTTGATTCCTTGGTCACAAGCATAGATCTAGTTGATTATATTGTATGCTATCATGTTTTATTTGTTGTCTTCCATATTTTATAGGTTCTTCTATGGTAAGCTTCAAGGATAGTGAGGAAAACCTTTGAGAAAAGTAACATGGCATCATATTCTAGTGATGAACCAGATCTAGGGACAGTCTAGCATTCCGTGTTTGTGTTTTTGTTCTAGATATGAACCATTTAGACTAGGGAAAAATCTCTTGTCCACAGGAGGTGCGTATTTATGGCTAACAAAATTGGTGACTTTGCTGGGGATCGAACCCATAATATTTGGTTTCGAAGACCCCCCGGGGGAGGCCCCCCCCCCAGACCCCCTTGAGCGTGTATGAATCCATAGTTATTCTCAAGAATTTTAATTGATGTTGGTCTTTTAAAGATTCATAGTTGGATTTGAATAGAACTTGGTTTTGTTAGATATCTGATTTCTGTCTTCTTTGATAGAACAAGAAAATATTCATTTCAGTTTTCTTCATTTGTTATACATAATTTTTGTATGTTTTTTCCTTTTTTCATAAAGTTGTGGAAAATTCCATATGAAATTTATTGTATAATTTTATGGTTAGTTCATTCTATCTTTAGTTGAAAATCTGAACACTTTTGTATAAAAGTTGTAAATATATTTTCTTTCTTTTCATTAGAGATCTCACTTCTTTTTTAATTCAAAAAGAGAAGATTTTGTTTGTTTCAGTTAGGAAAAGACCATATAAGCAAGTGTCTTTTAGTTTTGTATGGGTTTGATTCTATGTTTCAAATGAATTGAACCTCTCTCTCCCTTCCTTAACTAGGGCTTACCTTTAAAGTGAAAGTGAAAATTTTGCACTATCATACTGCATGGTTTTACTTTTATGTCCTCACATCATGCATCCACCTAATCGTTTAAGATAAAATCAAGTGCTAGATTAGGTTTAAAATTTTTAGCAGTTGGTGTGATAGGTTAGTGATGTGTTCGGGCATCGTAAAACATAGGAGCTATCGTTAATTTGTCTACACTACAACTCGGGACTTGCGCGGTTCTTCCACGTACTGTCGGTATATCGAACAACCTTTCACGTACCCTTGAGGTATATAGAAAGGTACTGCATGTACTCGATTGTATATAGGAAGGCCCCTTGTGAATGGTTGCGCATTAGACACCACTACTACCGATTAGAGCTCCCATGTACCTTGCGTATATTGAGAGACACTTTTAGGAATCCTGAGACCATCCGAGTTAACCATTTGGATGTCTTGGCATCACACTAGTTGTGATGGTTTGAAAATCCCGTGAGGTTCCAGACCTTTAATCCAGTCCTCTCACATATTTTGCTTACTTCTTTAGTTTGAGTAGTGCTTGTTGTCTGTATAGTTAGGATTTTTCAGAAGAGAGAGATAGTTTTGTTACATAGTTATGGCTTCACCTTCCAGGACTACCAACCAAGAGACTCCTTTACCAAGCATGTCTTTTGTGTTCCCTCCATATTGGGATGTTGGTCCTCCTCTCATGGCTATGTTAAGCCTTCCTGGATTGACAGTTGGATTACCTATTTGGTTATTCTCTAGTCCAGTTATCCCATGTACACCAGTTTCTTCTGATCCTAATCCTTCATCACAAGAGCATCAACCTCATGTTGATCCCTCTCCTTCTTCACTGGATGTGTCTTCTCCCATTTCTCCCTCTTCGCCTGTTGAAAGTTGTAGTACTAGTAGTTAGGTGGATAAGAAGAAGAAGAAAAGGAAGATTAAGAAGAAGAAAAACAAACAAAAAACTGAGTCTCAACCAATCACTCCTCCCAGTGCGGAGAGTGTTGATTTGCACACCCAAAGGCCACGTAAGCCCAAATTCCCTTGTAGGCTTTGCAAGGGTGATCACCTTCTAAAATATTGTCATGGTATGGCCCTAGTTTTAGAAGAGTGGTCTAAGGTTTTTCGACAACTGATGTCATCAGCCTCTGGTCATCATACTGATGATCCCCCCTCAACTAGTGACTCTGTGGTTAAGAGTCGGGAGGGTAAATCCAGAAACCCTTGCTTGTTATGTAAGGACATACACTTTACTTATCTTTGTCCTCGCATGGATGATTCTTCCAAGTTGTTGGAAGATATTACTGTTTCTCAGCAATGACTTCCAACAAGTTCTCACAAGTTGTCACTTGAAATCCCATTGGTCGATCCAAATCCTTCCTTGGTCTATCCCACTTTTTTGTTGAAAAGTGAAGTCGAAGTGGTCGATCTAGTTCTAACCTCGGTCGATCCCACTCTTCCATTGAAGAGTGAAGTTGAAGTGGTCAATCCAAGTCCATCCTTGGTTAATCCTAATATTCCTTTGGAGAGTGAAGTTAAAGTGGTCAAGTTGATGTCATCTCCACCCGATCCCACTCTTTCATCAGAGAGTGTTAAGACTGAAGTAGTCGCTTTGACCAAATCTTCGTCTTGTTCTTCTCTTATAGNCGAAAATTGAGTAAAAACACAGGGAGATATGTAAAAAATACAAACAAAAAGGTAGTTTTTTTTCTTTTCTTCCTCCAAAATTAATAAATATTATTTTATTATTTTAACTATTANCTAGTGAAGTTTTCATTCTTCATTCTGATTGTTCTCGACAAGAGAAATTTTTTTTTTTGTTTCAACAGAACCCTCTCCAAGTAGTGAAGTTATTTCCTTTGACTGGAGTAACCTAATAGAGTCTTGTTTTCATTCGAGTGTTCCTTTCCAGATAGTTGCGGATGTTACAACTAGGCGGATGCATTAGAGGAAATTTCAACTCAAAATGGGCCTTTTAACTTTTATTCAAATTCCATGTCATCATGTGTTAGCCAATGAAATTGCTTTAAATTTGAAATACCGTATAGGTCTTAAACACCTTTTTAATATAAATTTGGGGATAGGTATCATAAAAAAAACTACTTTTTTTGTTTGTATTTTTGACATATCTCCCTGTGTTTTTACTCAATTTTTGATCGGGAGAGCTCGTTGGATGCGGAATTAAATTCCGCATCCAACGAGTACCCACTTGGAATACTTTTGATGGACCCCGCTACCCCAAAAACAAGAAATA
>LPNX011233296.1:690184-736413 GCA_001517045.1 Pseudotsuga menziesii
AGCTTTTAATCAGAGGCCTACTACACCTTTAGGGATTCTTCCTCATTTACCTATTACATTAGGAGGGAAAACTGTATGTATTGATGTTATGGTGGTCCAAGGTCCTTTAGATTTCAATATCCTCCTTGGACGTGGTTATGTTTATGCCATGAAAGCTGTAGCGTCCACACTATTTAGATTTATGCATTTTCCCCATGATGGGAAGATTGTGACCATTGATCAACTTTCCTTTGTTACACCTAACCATCACATCACTCCTAGAAATCAGACTGCCCTGAATGCACCGCATGTTCTTGTGGTTCCTTCCCCTTCTTTTAGTTAGCTTCTTCCCATCATAGGTAAAATGGGGGGCATGGATCTAGTCTATGGACATCATAATGGAGTTAAGCTGCTAGCCTTTATGTAATGGGGGAAACCTACCAACCTCTGGATATCATGTTGGGTAAGAGTAGGTTTGAGAGCATAGTTTACTTTTGGTTTCAAGCTCATTAAAAAATAAAACCACTCCTTAAGCATAGTTTACCTTTTGGTTTCAAGCTTGCATAAAAATGAAACCATGATGTGAGCATAGTTCCAATTATGTGTCAAGCTCGTTAAAAAATGAAATAGATGTCTATGAACAAAGTTCTCATTCTATGTCAGTCTCGTTAAAAAATGAAATGGATCTCCTCAAGCATAGTTTACCTTTTGGTTTCAAGCTTGCATAAAATTGAAACCATTCCTGAGCATAGTTCATTTTCTATTTCAAGTTTGTTAAAAAATGAAGTAGGTTTCCTTAAGCATAGTTTACCTTTTGGTTTCAAGCTTGCATAAAAATGAAAGCATGTTCCAAGCATAGTTACCTTCCATTTCAAGCTTGTGTAAAAATGAAACAAATCCCCTTCCCTTGAGTCGAGTCTTCCCTTTAGTGTTAGAACTTGAACCTTCTTTTCACTTGCTTGATTCTTGTTCTTCCTACCCCCTTGGTGAACATTTTCACATTAGTAAATGGGTTTTTAGGTTGAGTATGGAAGAAGAATCGTCAAACGAAATGAAGCTTGGGGGGCATGTCGAGCCCCTATCAACCATGCTAGGGGTAAGCTTCGCTAGTAATTATGCTGGGGGAAAGCTTCCAGCCTCTGTATATCATGTTAATAGGATTTTTCAAGCATAGTTTACCCATTGGTTTTGAGCTTGCATAAAAATGAAACTAATATTCGAGCATTCTTTCAACTGGTCTTCAAGATCATTAAAAATAGTAAGATGGTGTTGAGCTTACTTTTCATTTTTTGCGCTCTGGTTAAAACATGAAAAGTGGTTTGAGCTTACTTTATTACTTTTTCATGCTCTGGATTCAAACATGAAAAAGTTTAATAGAGTCCTCTTTAAGCTCTTTTCAGACTATTAAAATGTGAAAAGATAGTCGAGTACTTGTCTTCTTCATACTCGTCAAAGTATTTTAAGAGTCGTCTCTCCGACGGTAGGTTATCTCTTTTTTGGTTCGGATGGACTATTTATGAAAAAGGAACACTCTAGCCAATCATGACTGGAAGAGTTCTCTAAGGTATTATTTTATCCTTTTTGGGCCTTATAGACTAAATCATACGAAAAAGGACCCCTTGGAGTTTTCTTTAGTTTGTTTAGACTCTCTAAACATGAACTACACTGAGTTTTCTTTCATTGGACTTGTTAAATTAAACATTGAAAGACCCTTTTTTGGGAACGAACCCCTCCTTTCTCAGGTTCATAAAACATACGAGTTTGGACTCATCGCTTGATGAGCTACAACGAGTGTTTGTTACCCTCTTTGAACTCGTAAAAAAGAAAAGAGGAACTCATCAATCATGATGGGAAAATTAAGGGAAAGGGAAAACATTTTGCAATAATTGCAGTTGCTAGTCACCTTTGAACATGGCACTTGTCTGCATTTCATTCAGTCAATTGGGTATTCAGCTTGTTTATGAGTCGATCCAGTTTCATGAGTCATGCCACTCCTTTGAGTCTCTCAAAGAATGCATTGTCCATTGTCGCATTGTGTTCCGCCTCGTCAAGTGAATGCTGCCAAGTCTTCGGTCGTGCCGCCTTATGTTCAAAAGGGAAATTGTTTTGAGAGTTTACACCTATAGTCAAAACAACTTTTTTGTGTTAGTTGCTTTTGAGTTAGTCTTATGGTTACATTATCTACAAAATTCTAGAACTTTGTTCCAAGTTTCGTGTTGTCGATGTGGGATTCAGCATGGCCCTCCTTTGACGAGACTATTCCTGTCAACATCAGCTCATCATCCAGGAATTAGTCTTAGAAAAAAAATTTAGTACCTTGAGGTCTATATGCCTTAATGACAGATTCTCTCGCTCTCGACATAGGTTCACATCGTTGACCTTTGATCAAGATATTCGACTAAGTGTTTGACATCAGATAATCTATTCACACTTAGGAGATTGTACTAGGGTACCTTGGGAATCGTTGAAATTAATGGTGATGTCCCTCGCACTTGTTAACGGTTCACATCATTGACAGGTAATCAAGTGGTTTCTACCATGTTTGACTTCAGATCATTGTAATCACATGGATAGAATCGTACTTTGTGGAAGTCAAGAAAAAGAACCTAGGTACTTGTTAAGCACTCATTGCTTTCCCTAGGTTGCGATGGAGTATATTGTATGGTGTCCTAGTAGGGATCCACATTTGTATGTTCATGGTTGTGCTCAAATTTGCATCTGTATGACATAGTTCTACATTGTATGTCTGGTATCTATGTCCAAATTTAAGTCTTCTTCGCATGGATCTATGTTGTATTTTAGTAGCCATGACTTTTTTGTATCTCACATGGATCTGCGTTGTATTTCCTGGCAGCCATGTTGTGAGTCATTTGGGAGATGCATCAAAATGTGCTGCAGAAATTTGGTGATGTTTGAGAAGTTCCGACCTTTGACCTTTGCCTCGATACTATACCTTGTTCTTTCAAAGTATATTTCCTATCGTTTCCCTCTAGCCATTATACTTTGGGGGGCATCTCTGTTATACCGAAATCTCGTCACCCTCATGTTATGAGATAGGTATCCCCTTGTCTACTCCAATCCCTCAAAGTTTTCCCTAGAGAAATGAAGGAATAAATTAACCCCTTGCAATTTTTCCTCTTTTGAGCTGGTAACTCTATTTCCCCATTGACAAAAAGCGTTACCCAAGAAGAAAAGGGTCAGCACCACTCTTGATACATGAGCAAAGAGAGGTGCCACCGCTCCTTCCTTTACTGCAAGAAGTGGTGCCCCATTATCACCGTATTTTTTCTTCATTGGAGGAGTGGTGCTCGAGTTTTGAAGGCAAAAAAGAGAAGCTTTGAGAGGATTCTCGAAGCTGACCTCCGTGGAGCCTCATCCCTATGGTTTAGGACTAGTTGGAGCTCGAGATCCTCCCTTTTAGGATATTATCTCTGCCTCACCCATGAGATACTCAACCATACCTATCCTCCCATGCCTTTAAATACTGGCTCATCCCCCATGGGCAAAGGGAGGAAGAATTGTGTTGCATAACCAAACTCTGTCAAAATCATTCTTGAATCTTTAGAGGCAAGGAGCCATTGGAAGGAACTCTCAACACTAAGGCATGAAGGTTGTAGTCTCTCCAATTATTTATTAATAAAGAATGTCTTTTCTTTCCCATATTTACTGTTTTATATGTATGTATTGCTTGATTCCTTGGTCACAAGCATAGATCTAGTTGATTATATTGTATGCTATCATGTTTTCTTTGTTGTCTTCCATCTTTTACAGGTTCTTCTGTAGTAAGCTTCCAGGCTAGTGAGGACAACCTTTGAGAAAAATATTATGGCATCATATTCTAGTGATGAACTAGATCTAGGGAGAGTCTAGCATTTTGTGTTTGTGTTTTTTTCTAGATCTGAACCATTCAGACTAGGGAACCAACTCTTGTCTGCAGGAGGTGCGTATTTTCGGCTAACAATTCTTCTATGATTTAAGTTCTATGTATGTTGAAATTTTATTTTCTAAAATCTTGCCTCATTCTAAACTAATCTAAATATTGGAAAAATCAATCTAATTCCAAACTAATAGAAATGGGCATAAAGGAAAGGTTATTACCTCATAATGTTGCTCCCTAATTTATGAGAAAAATTACAATACGATATATAAATGTATCTTAAATATTTTTCTAATAATAAATTAAAATGGAGCTATGTCATGTAATCGAAACATCTAAGAATTTGTTTGAACTATGTCATGTAATCCAAACTTCTAAGAATTTTTCATATTTTTAGCTAAAAGTAACATGAAGATGGTCAATGTTTTGTAACTTGTGAAATAATCGTTAAGCTAAATGTTTATTAAAATTTATGAAACACGAGAGTTATATAAGGATGGTTAAGTATAAACTTCGCTTGCATATGTATTTAAACAATATTACATCTCTTATATATGTGTAGAAGTTTTACAAAAGCATTGAAGTATATCTTGGTAAGTAGTTAATTTCATGCTTTTACAGGTTTTATAATTTGTTAACCAAACGTTAAGATAGAGTAGGTAATACATTGACAAACTTTAAAATGTTATATATGTTATTAAAAATGTTATATGCAATTTGACCTTAATTGATTCCTTAAATATATTGTTTTGTAAAAGACTAAAATTTTAAATAACTATTTATAAACTTAAAAAAAATAGATATTAATTTTCATTTAGATACAACCAAAGATTGTGCTTATTAGTGGATATTGTTTGACTTTAACATGAATATAAATATTGTACTATATAATGGATTTTGTTGGAAAACAAAGTAATTGACGACTTTAACATGAATATAAATATTGTACTATACAATGGAGGTTGTTGGAAAACAGAGTAATAAAATTGAGGTTGTTGGAAAACAAATAATTGAGTTCAAATTTTTATTTTAACTATATATAATAGGTAGTAATTATTCTACATTTTTGTTTGTATGGAAATATATAAAGGTAACCTATTTGATATGAATCTAACATAAATATTTTCAAATTACATTGTTTCCCACATTTGAATTTATAGTTTTACACTAAAACACTAAATTATGCTTATCTCTTCCAAGCATTATAGCTTGGAAGGTCTTTTTAAGAGGACTGCAACTCTAGATCATGGTGTTATTGTCCTTTCTTCATCACGTTATCTTGGATTTCATATCAATTACAAATTACAACTCAATTGTTTGGTAGCAAGGTTGGAAATTCACATGAATAACACTTGTCAAAATTGTCGGTTTTTATCAAATTCGAAAAAGTTTTTTACATTATAATCCAATTTGTGATGGTCTTCTTGGAGTGTTACCCGTATTTGATGGTTAAATTGACCTATGAGGGGCAATTCAACAGTAAAATTCCATCATTGATTGATAGTAACCCAAAAACTTTACTACATTTCATTCCTTTATATGTTTGAAAGGGTTGAACATTTTCCGAATGCAAATACAAGTACATTGCAAGAAGGATTATTATATAGGTATATGCATGTTCTCTCATGTCATTTTCTGAAACTTTAAATAACTATTAATATTTAATCTTTTCAACTTAAACTTACCTAAAACTTACCTAAGATTTAATGTTGCAAACATAATGAATATAATAGATGGTGTTTGTTGTTTCAAGCATATACTTTACAAGTGAGCATATATAATAAAGAAAACCCATCCAAATCCCTTCCAAGCTATGTCTAGGTGGGTATTTCTTATGATCCTAATCTCATTTTGTAATTTTTTATAATATCAATTTCATAAATTTCATAAATTGTAACTTCTTAATCTCGTTTTATCAAAATATATTATAAAACTAGTAATACATTTACAAATGTTAAGTTTACATGTGGGTAGATATTATATTGAAGTACATTTTTTGGTGTGAGTCCCGACCCATTTTACAACAATGCAACACTTTGTGACTTAGTACATGACACATGTTTTGAATGTGGAATTTAAAGTGACATGTTTACATGCATGTATACTTTCCATCCTGGGGAATTTGTTGCATACAATAAATTTCCCAAACACTTCACAAAGCTTATTCCATCTATCGGTGGGAGAATAAAGCTTCAATTTGTATAATACAAATTAAATTACAAAAATTAATGAAAATAATGGATAATGATTACCTTAGGGATAGTAATGGATGGCTCAAAGTACATGGACTTATCAAATGGATACAAAAGTTTTTATAAATATTTTTACCTATGTAGTAATAAAATTTCATCCACTTACTATTTGAATACAACAAAATTTTGGAAATGTATAAAATTTTCCTTTAAAATTCCCAAAAGTTTCATTGAAAAACATATTAATTAAGAGTGCGTGAACTATTAAATGTGATTTTGTGGACTTTATCATGAAATCAATTGCATCGATGTCTACTTGGTTGGATTAAAAATATCTAAATTATTTCATAATTTTTATTGCAAAGATTTTTCTTAAAACACCATATGGTTTCTCATGCTGCATTTTGAACGGTTAAACCAAATGTATATGTGCCTACTTGTTTGGCTTAAGAAACATCGCAATTACTTTATAAATTTTGTTGCAAACATCTATATTCAAACAATAGCATTTAACTCAAAGTATTCAATTGGCTAGGAAATTATAAAGATCCCTGCTTCTCACAATAAAATTTTGAATTCATATCTTCCCTTTAATTCCATCAAAAGAAAAATACCATTATCGATCATTAGGAAAACTTGGTATCAAAATTAGAAAAATGGTAACTATGGAAAAACAGGGGAGTGATTATTCTAAGCCACCTTCTATGATAAAGAATGTGAAATTAATGTCTGAAATGACAATGAACACAATGGACAAGTGGAAGCCTAAGTCTAAGGAAAATTTTGTTAAAGGCACCTTAACAACAAAGCCAAGATGCAATTCCTTAAGCATGTATAGATGGTACTTATTCGTGCCATGAATCATCAGGCTAAAGTAAATAGACTTACATTTATGGGATGGTCTTGTTCATGTGGGAGAGCATGAATTAGGCTTCACTATGAAAAATTGATGACTGGTCAATTTATATTTGATATGAGGATGGACACCATGTATCCTAGACAATTCTCTTAAATATGTGTTGTTTCAATATTGTGCTGCTATATGTTGAGTTTTAGAGATGAAAATGGGTTTCAAGAATTGTGCAAGACACATTGAGGAGCTTCAAGAGTGTCATAGATCAATGAAACACCTAGTTCATTGTTCACTTGTTTTTGGAAATAAGAAACCATTTAAAGCTTTCTTCATCTCTCAAGAGAGAGAAATCACTTGTCCCCAATAGTTTTTTAATCATGTTTGTTAAAATTGTTTTGGAATACATGGTTTCAACAATTATGAGTTTTGTTGAGAATATTTTGAATTTAGAGCACACGAAGATTAAGATAAAGCTCCCTTGCATGGAATTTTTTAAAGTTAACCTTGACTCGGGAATGAGTCAAAGGTGGTTTAGGTCTAGAACATGTTTTTGGGTCCATGGTATTTGGTGGCCAATGGTATTCTCCATGATATTGGTGGCTAATGGTATTTGGTGACCCTTGATATTGTCCCATGGTATTGCATGTAAATAAGTATTTATAAGGCTTGAGGAAGCTCCATTGTAAAGTGGCCTAGAGGTGAGTGGTGGCTAACTCACTTGGTCTGGCTTGACTGGTTTAGGTCAAAGGAGATAATAGATATATTATGGTGATTTTTCTCGATTTTTCATTTTCCACCAAGAGATAATAACGAGAGCCGCCAAGATAATGTACTTGAGCCGATCCCCATACAGCTGTATGCACAAGATCTAATTTTTCTCTCTTCTTTTGTTTCCCAAACTTGAGAAATATAACTCTCTTCTGTTTTCCATCAACACAGTTATCACATAATTCTAAACTTGCCCGCTTCTGATCTAGAAGCAATTTCCTTGAGTGGAGAATCTTCGTCCCCTTCTCACTCATGTGGCCAAGCCTATGATGCCACAATGCTGCACCTGTTTATTTGGAAGATACAAATATTGAATAATTAGTATTATGAGGACATAAATACAACGTACCTATCCTATATCCTTTTTCTATTACCATTTCTCCTTTAGTGATCTTTCACCACGTTTTTTCCAAATGAAGACAAACAACCACTATCTCCCAATTTCCCTGGTGAGATCAAATTTCTTTTCATAGCAGGAATATGCCTTAGATATTTTAACAACCATTCATTTCCATTATTTAACTTAATCTGTACCTTACCCATTCCAACAATTTTACATGGTTCATCATCCCCCAATAAAACATGTCCAAAATCACCTAGAACATAATCATGAAAGAATTTCCTATGGGGTGTAGCATGACATGAAGCCCTTGAATCTACAACCCAATAATCACTGGTATTATCTAATGCAAGAATCAAAGAATCTTGTAACACATTGCCTACTACATTTGCTTCCTGAGTAGTCTCCTACTTCCTGTTTCCTTTCTTCTTTGGAGCTCTGCAGTCTTTCTTTAAATGTCCTTTCTTACCAAAGTTCTAGCACTCTATCTTTCCAAATATGGACTTGGATCTTCCATTTCTAGACTTGCTACGATTACATGGGATCATTCCTCTCTCCTTTTGTCTTCCCTTGCTTTCCATGGTCAACTCATTACCTGATGTCTCACCTGTTCTTTTTCTTTACATTTCCTCACTAAGAATAACACCACCGACATCATCAAATTTAAGAGTGTTTGAGATAGGGACATAGTTACTTACAACCATAGCCAAGCTATTCTAGATTTCTGGCTATGAGTAAAAGGTTATAAGAGCCCTAACATCATAATCAAAGTTCACTTTTAAATAGCTTAGCTGACTAGTAAGCGTATTAGATTCATTTAAATGGTCAGCAACAAATCCACCTTCTGACATATCCATATTAAATAAATGCTTCATTAAAAATACCTTGTTAGAAGCCAAGGGTTTTTCATAGAGCTTAGCTAATGCACTCAACACACCCTTTGTTGTCTTTCCTTTGGGATATTGAAAGCCACCAACTAATCTAGGCACGACCATATTGTTCTCAGTGCCTTTCTATCAAGAATCTCCCATTCTTCATCCTTCATAGTCGCCGATTATTTTGTTTTTCCATCCAATGATAGGTATAGATCATTATGGTAGAAATATTCCTCCATTTCCATCTTTAATAATTGGTAGTTTTGGACGTTAAATTTATCGACCCTAAACTTTCCTTCTTCTTCCATTGCTCCCACTTGAACTAGGAACCATTTTTTCCTTCAAATTTACCAACCAAATAGACCTTTTAGCTCTGATACAAATTGTTCGAAAAACAGGATCACAGAGCCATACAAATTAAACATTTAAACAAGATGAAAATATTAAACACATTAGAAGAGAGACACATATATAACGTGGTTCACCCAAGATGGGCTACATCCACACAGAAATTTCCAATCCTTTATTATTATACCATCCAACAAAATGAATGGATACAAACCAAAACAACCCCGTTGCACTTCCTCTTCACTGTCTCATAGTCTCTCTCACACAATCATAAAGAATATTTTACAATGCTACAATCCAATGCACAACCATATTGCAACTCTTTCCTTTTATAGGGAAATTACCATGGGAAAATTCTACGGGTCACCCAATACCATGGGTTTGCAAAATGTTGGCCAACAAAAATCCCAAAAAATTCTTTCAGAGGCTTTTCCCTCGAACTCCCTTTCTCAAGGTCGTTTCCCCCCAACCCCCGCCGAAGGATGAATGGCCCATGGACCCCAACAGGAGGATGATGTCCCCTCACACTCCCCAGTTGGGACGAGTGTATAGTAAAACTACTGTACAAACACAACTAAACAATAACATCTCTGAATCTAGAATATTAGGCTCCGCAACCAACATATCGCTTTTACTGCATCTTGATATACTCTTCACAAGTATGCAAATTTTACTTCATCTTTGTAGGGAGAATAAAAGGCAAGTCATTACAAAACCTGGGACGTGTGAGCTAATTTATTTCTAAATTGTTGGGAAAATATGCAACACAATCAAAAGTAGTGAATCAATTCGTTGATCTTGATTATTAGTAATTCAAAAAGACTAACCATTTCATCGAAATACTCTCTTTAGAAAGAGGTTTTTCCAAGTTTGGGCGATAGAAGTGATATCAAAATTCTAACTGTGTTTAGTTCATGGCTAACTTTGTTTACATTTAATATTCGAAGGGATTTTTAAAGTTGACCCTTCCTTGTCCTTCCCTACAACACTGATAGTTGATTTGTGATGGTGCTCAAGGTAGGAGGTCAGCTTTACACCATTGTAAATCTTTAGTGTATGTGCTTTTTGGGTTTTTTTTCCCAAAACACAAATTCGATTTTAGTTTACCCCTTTCAGGGATTTCACCCTCCAACAATAACCTGTCGGAGTAAAATTTGTGTTGAGATCCAAAAAAATTGTGTAAAACATAATAAACATCTTTGTTATATATACTTTATTGGATAACTTAGTAGTTGATCTGCCTTTTTTCCCACAAGGGGGATTTTAAAATTGGTGTTGAGATTCAAATAATTTGTTAATCAATCACCGTTTTTAAATATATTAGCCATTATCTTTTGTTGACTTTTAAACCATATAGTGAAAGAATTACCTACTCCTTTCATATTGGGAAATATCTTTTGTCGACTTTTGAGAAATATAGGAGAAAAGTCACTTACTATTTTTATTGACTTTTGAGCAAAATAATAAAGGATGTTAACAATCAAAATTTGTTCAATCTTGTCATAATATTTGTCACCATTTTACATCATAATTGACAACGTTAACATCATTTTCCATCTCATTTCATCCATATGACCTGAGGAAGTGACTAAAACATGCAAAAACTGAAAGTCAAACCCAAAAATTGACCATATCTAGAGGATTCACTTTTCTCTTTGAGAGGTGTGACCTTGGTCGCACATATCTCCCAAAAATCCATGACCTAGTCCCAAAAGTGAATTTTTGGTTGTGTATTCATTATTTTTCACTTCCACAAGGAAGTAATGGTTAAAAGTGGACACATACCTTGACATGGTTGAAATCAAGACCATATATAAATTCCAAAACCCTACCCTATTCACTAAGAAATCAAGGGAATGGAGAGAATCCACATTATATCTAGATCCTTCTTTTTGGCCACTATTCTTCCTCTAAAAGAAGTCCTTAGGATCACCAAAACACAATCCCAATTCTCTGACAAACATTGCCAACATGCTGCCATATTCACACTAGAAATAAGAGTCCATATTACACTTTCTACTTTCATTAGAGAGGAGGATCCACATAAGAATCTTGGTTGGATATTGGAGGTCACAAAGCATATGTACAAACCTTCCCCTAGACAGGATATAGAGGCCCATTTCCCTCTACCACTGTTGCAAGGTGTCTCTCTCATTGTATTCTTTGTGTAATCAATAATAAAACAAATTCTTTTACATTATGAATTCTCTTTGAATGGATTCCTATTTGATTTGTACTTGCATGTATGTTTAAGGATGTTGATATTTGGTTTAGTTTAGTGTAGTTTTCAATTCAATTTATAATTTTCTACCAAGGATTTCACAACCCCTTGGAATGTGCCCTTTTCACAAGTGTGTGAGAAATCACACAAACCATATTTTGGATACCATATTGGTGAATGGATCCATAATCCTTTGTTAATTTTGTTTAGACCATAATTTCCAACCATATTTTTAGGTGTTTCCAGTAAGATATAGTTGTGTTTTGTTAGGACATAAAATGAAAAAATGCATACAATAAGAAATCACACACAATGAAGAAGAATATTTTTATTGTAGAAAATCAAAACCAAGAAAAATACCAACAATATATTTATTATCCTTTCCCACTATGACCAAGGAATGGACAATCCAACCATCAATAGCAACTCATAGTCCAAAACTGACCCTAGGCTCTTTAAAATGGAGCTACTCAAGCCCTCAAGTATGCTTCATCACATGCAATGCCACGGGAAAATACCATGGGACACCCAAACCATGGGATCGTAAACCACCAATGGTAAAGCCATATTTGACTCTTTTACTAAGTCAAGTTTAACCTCACATTCCCCCCTTTAAATTTGACTTGGGGTAATCAACAACCCCCCTCAAAGTTTTAACTGGGTATCTGAAAATGTAACATGTCCCCCTCTCTAGTCTACCTAAATATAAATCTAGATTTTTCATAGGTGAACTAATACATCGTGGATACACATGCCAAAAAAGGTCTTACAACCATTTGTCGACATACATTTTTATTAATTCCAAGTCCTTAAAAAATTTCAACACAATGAGTTTATTACATCTTACTCCATCGTCCGTATGCTTATTATGCTAATGCTTCACATAGATCTATGTCATGCATTTTTTTGATGTGCCATTATGAATATACATCCTTTCCTAGCTCGAGAGCTCAACCCAAACACTCTCTCCATTGTTCCAAGCATCATACCACTATTTCCACTAAGTCCATGTTTTCCCAACTTTGATACCAATTGCTAGGAAATAAAATGCAAAAATACATATAATAATCAAGCACACACAATGAAGAACAATATTTTTATCATGGAAACCAAAAATTAGGAAAACTGCAGTTAATATATCTATTACCCTTGACCACTCTAGCTAAGGCATGGCCAACTCATCCATCACCCAACACTCATAGGACAACTATAGCCACTCTAAGCACCTTAAAATGGAGCTAGTGAAGCCTTAAGTATGCTTCATCACATGCAATTCCATGGGAAAATACCACGAGACACCTAAAACCATGGGCCTATAAACCACCAACAGTAAACCCATCTTTGACTCTTTTATTGAGTCAAGTTTAACCTTATATAATTGCTTGCTACATGTTGTCCCCTAGTCCTTAGTAGGAACCATATGTGAAAAATCTTTCTTTTTTGCTGCAAACGGAAGGATTCTGCTAATTTTTTTTTGCATTTGGGTCTTAGTTGTGGGTTTACCAACCTAACCAACGACCAGATCATGACATTTTGTTTGAAAGTTGTGACCTAATTCCGAATCTCAAATTTGTAGTGAAATACGACCGGTTCTGGTTTCACATTTTCCATGTTTGAATTGTTTTTCCATTTCAGGTGTGTTTACAATATTTTTTTACAATTTATGACATATTTGCTTGTTGTAGTGGTTGATTTGTTCTCCTTTTTAGATGATGTAGAATATCCTAGTATTTATTTCCTTTAGGGATCTAGTTTAGAGTTATTTTTTAGTTTTTTTTTTCTATTTTAGCAAGTGTATTTACTGAATCAATCATTTAGTTGATTGGTATTTTGTTTAAAGCGAGATCCTATTTCCAATTGAGAGCCTCTTCTCTTTTCTTTGCAAATTCTCAGTTAGTTGGATATTCACCTTGCATGCATATCTTGATGTTGTTGTTTGCTTGTTGGTAGTGGTACTTCAATTTTTTTAAGAGAAATTGTAGAATTTATTTCAATAAAGAAACATCACTAGTTTTTAGTATTTAAAGTTATCTTACATTTATCTTCTTTACTTTAAAAAAAATTATATTTCCTTGCAATTCCATTTACTACTTGTACACACCATTTGTGTATACACCTTTTACACTCTAATCTCAACATCACTTGGTTAATGGCCCCAAGTGGATCCTAAAAATTAACCTCTAATCTAACATATCAAATTCCGTCACTTAAGGGCCAAATGAATTTTGCATTATATTAGGAATTTGGGAATAGTCATTCAAGCAACTTCCCTTCGTCACTATCCATTTGAGACATAGATGTTGAATTTTAGGGAACCAAAATCCTCTTGTATTGGACACAATCTAGGCTAGTTTATTAGTAATCCCATCCTTTCAGGGTCTTATGTGTTGATATCAGAACTGGAAGGATGATTGGGGCACCTTTCCCTTTTAGTTCCTAAGATCATTTCGATCATAACTTTTATCCAAAGGTGTCGAAGAATGAGGTATCCTAGCAGCCATTATATTAGGAACCTTACCCAAAAGTGGATCTCATAGGTGGGATGGAACCTCAGATAGATAGTAGCGGGTTGATTGGAGACTCCCTTAATGTCCTTCTCTATATCTCTTCCATTCACACCTTCACTCACTTACTTGGTGGTATTAAGACCCCATCCCATTTTGACATTTGGAAGACCCTTGTTTGAATTTCTATTATTTCTTGGTGGTGGGATTGGAAACCCTTTGTTTGAGAAATATTTATTTTTTCCACATCATTGTTTCTTTGTAGTTTCTCTCCTTTTAGGACTACTGTGTATTTTATCTTTATATATTTTTCATTTATAATTTACTTTTTAATTAGATTATATCACTTGTTACATCTGTGTGACACTTGATGTTTGATTTAGCATCATTTTTTAGTAGATATCATTGATTTAATCATTTGTTTCCTTAGCTTCATTGTTGAGCTACCTAGTTGGATTGGTAGTCTTAAAACATTCCACCATATCTCCTTCAAGGTACCCTCATAGAATTCGATGGCGTACCCCTCTTTACGAGAATTATGGTTGAACCATTAATCCACCTTAGTGTGTGGGAACCAAAAAACTACGTCCCCCTCTATTTCAAATTCCAAATCATTGGATTCAAGCTCCACTCAGCCTAGATCACTCTCTTCCCCTCAGACCTCTAGTCCCTTGCACAACCCAAAATTCAGAATGTTGGGTGCTATTCCTATTTTAGGAGGTGGTCTTACCACTGTGACTAATCTCAACCAACCTTTTGTAGGCATTGATAATATGTTTAATGGCATAGTGATTACCTTCATCCCTTAACGTTTACGAGTATACCCTTCATGGCTAGTCTCAAACTCCCATATCTAGTTAGACTAACCAATGATCTCATTCAACATGATCCTTCATGGCATCAAATGCCAACCAAAATGAAATATCCCTTATATGATGTACAGATAATAATATTAACTTGCTGCAATTTTTTTAAATTAAAAATTCTGAAATTGAATTAATTCACACAAAGCCTTCTCGGACTAGGCAAATTAGGGATTTCTTCTCGGAAATTTTGCAAGAAAAAGGAGTGAGTAGTGGGTAGCACCCAAAGATAGTTCAGAAATAGAATTTAATATCCCCTAACACATTTAGATCTGATTCCATTTAGGTTTCAGAGTCTGCTCCACGGAAACCTACTACCATGCTTCTGGGCAGTCAAACCGTGAAACTAGGAAGAGTAGTTCGGTCTGTTTCAACCAGGGGATTCTGAAAACTTGCAAAGGGTTGTTACATAATTAATTTAAAATAATAAATAGGTTTGGATAGTTTTCAGAAGTTCTGGAAAGTTCTGAGTAGTTTCAGGGAAATGTTGGTTTTTTCGACAGATTTGGCCTAGTTCAACCTAGCACAGTGGAGGATCCAAAAATGAATTATGGTACCAAATAAAAATGGTTCTGGAGGTATGTAAGGGAAGGTGGGTCTTTTAGTGACCCAAAGGAACTGAAGGGGCTCAGTTTGAGTTAGCAGAACTCATTTTACATGAAATTTGGCAAGACTAGTCATTGAAAGCTAGCAATCTAGCTAGGGTCTAAATTTAAGCAGTTAATTCGTGTCAAATTAATTTATGAGATACACATGAATTATGACAGAGATAAATAGAATCCCAATGAACATATAAAATCTCTTCAGAAAGTCCCCCAACCTTGCATATTTCTCATAGCACTCAGATTCATCAACTTCCCCCCATACATTGATAAAATAAGCTTTTTTGAGGAAACTAAAGACATAATTATTTATGGACAGATATGTTTCGACCTGATATAGATAAATTATAGAGTAATATTCTATTACAGATCATAAATCATATACTAAACTGACCATTACAGCGAAACTCCAAAATAAGGGGTAGGAGGCCCATAACATGACCGGCAAAAGGGGCTGTGAGCATAGGTGAAACATGGGCTTCACTAGATCTTGAACTAAACATGATGGAGTCTGAAAATAACTCTGATCATACTTCCATGGCTGCAATATAGCACTCCATACCTGCAATATAAGAGAAAGGGAGATGGAAGAGAAGGGAGGGGGTTTGGGGATCATCACCCAATGGTATGAGGCACAACACTCAGAGAGTATGCTCACATAGCATAAACACAATATCAAATCATCCAAACTGAAGCAATGGGTTCGAATTCATCTTTTATAGAATTATGGATGACCTGCTTAGTAAGTTGAGGCCAATGGTGACCCGTGAGAGCAAGTCAATCCCATGGGTGACCTAACCCTAACCAAAAAATCGCTCCCTTCTGGAAATTAGGAAAGTAGGACCATATGGAATTGTTTCCAAGTCCAAATCATCCTTCATAATTAGAAACTGCACCCTCCCTTAGTCAAAAGTTTCCTCTTTTGATTTATGACATCTTTATGCTTTTCCTAGGTCATAAGGAGACTCTTTCTTTCCTTCAAAAACTTTCCTTATTTTCTCTTGCAGCTTTTCTAAGCTCCATAAGTGGAAACTGTGCCCTCCCCTTTGAAATACTTTCCTGCTTTTACCCCTGTTTGCTTTTTTTGCTTTTAGGAAACTTCCCTTTATTCTCTTGCTTGCTTTTGTCATGGACTTTCTTATTTTTACCAAGGCAAGTTGACTAGCTGTCCCCAATGCGCCCTCGTGACATGGAAGCCTTAATTCCACATCATTATTGTGCATAATAAATAAAATTTCTGAAATAAAATTAAATACATGCCTTAGAACAATTATTAGCAAAAATTTATCCTAGGAGGAATAATTAATAACAACTTGATCCCCTAGGAACTTAGCATGGTCAAAACGTTTAATGGTCAGTTGGAGGGGACATGATAGTCCTCCCCTCCCAAATCTGCTTGTACTCAAGCAGAAGCACTCCAGAGTGCCGCAAATTTGTTCATCATGTAGGAGAACTGGAGCATGAATCCATTATGCAAAAAGGTTGACTTGCTCCATCAAGCCATCCTGTAAAGTTTCTCCAAAACAAGTAATGCTAGGGTCCCATTGCTTGCATTGCATCCCCTTTAGTGAGAATTTGGTCCCACACAACTTATCAAGCAAATTTATTCTTGGATCCCATTTTATCAACTGTAAGTATCCAAACATTAGAATCCACCATACGAATTTATCATCACATGAAATGAAATTCATGCCGTGGAAATCATACCACTGCACTGGAAACTAGAAATTCTCAATGCAAAGTTGGAAATCTGTTAGATTTCCCCACCCAACATAAAGTTCCTTATGTGCTTGATGCACCTCAGCATTGAATCTCGCAATTATGTTGCTGCAAAGACATAGGTGTGAGTCCCATGTCCAACCCCAGCGAGTATAGGCATCATCCAACCAACAAGGGTGCCCAAACTGCTCACAATAAGATGATGCATCACAATTATCTCCAAAAATACAAGCAGGAAAAACAAATAAGTGTCCCCTCATCCCACCTGATAAGGTACTGACACTCCTACTAAAAGGTCCATGTGAACAATTCCAATGGCTCAACTCTTTGCCACTGGTCAAACAATGCAAGCATCTATCCAATTGTGTGGATTTCGTCCACAAATACCTCTTTATGCAATATTTTTTCTTCAACAACTTCTCTTGGCAGTTTGCTTGCTTATCTGCCTTCCACTGATCATGTGCAGAAATTTTTCTGCATGAAGATTCCATGTGTGACATGTAATCTTCCACCCAATCCACATGTGGCTGAATGGAATCAAGTGACAGCCATATGTGCCTATGTGGCTGATGGGAGGGTGATGGTGCATTCCACAAGCCATCATGAACACCTAGGAAGGCCTCTAGCTCTTCCAAAAGCACCAACAAGGAAAATTCCTTCTCCCAATTTTTATTCTCACTTGATGAGGCTGAAATACAAGTGCGGGTAGAAATTTGAATCAGAACCCTGCAACACTCATCCACCCAACTTATGGCTTCCCAATATTCATTCTCATTTGACTCTTCCATTGGAAAGAGACTCTTTCCTGAAAACAATTCCAGTTTTTTTCTAGAGAAGACCAAGTGCTTGGTTCTCATCAAAATTGTCTGCATAGTCCTCAAGCACAAAAAAAAAAGAATTCACGTCATGTGCATGTGTATGGAAGGTATCCAATGGCTGCAAATTAAATCTTTGTGGCTTCCCACATGTCAAGACAATGTCAGTCCCAACAAAAATCTTATTGCAGAAATTAAATTCTTCACCTCCCACATTCTTCACTCCAAAGGTGTCTTTATCCACCCAATCAAAGGATGAATAAGGAATTTTATTTTTTGATCCATAAGAAATGTTATCAACCCTCTTTCTGGTAAAGAAGAACACTTCATCCTTCCTCTCAACCTTAATGAGTGCTTGGCCAAAATTGTCTTCCTCATACCTTTTCACAAGCACCTGCAAATCTGTCCCTTCCTCATGGCTGTCCTCCACATGAGGTTCCTCCATTAAACCCAAAACATTTCCTTCCATGCAACATAAAAGGGGTGACACCTTCAAATCTGTTTGAATGTCATATATCTACAACTTTGAATCTTGAAGGGATCTCTGTGTGCTCTTCAATAAGTCATTAGTGATCTCTAACTTATTAGTAAGCCTTTCTAATTCTTCTTCTCCCTTCTTGACCGCACAATGATACATTTCAGCCATTATGAGGAGATGATCTCTGTCAGATAGTAGGTTCATATAGTTCTCCTTCATCTTTGCCATGCCTTCTTTTAGTGCTATGCACTCCCCTAGAAAGGCTTATCCTTCCATTTTCCTCCAGAAGCTTTCCAACAACATCTGGCCACCAAGGCATTGATGTCAACAAGGTTTTTCAAGGCTTCCTTAAGATTTTCTCTATCATCCTTAAGTGGTCCACTCAAATGATGTGGCTCACAAAGAATATCTTGCACCAAGGTTTCTTCCTTTAACAACTGACATATAATACTACTTTTCTTGTGGCATGGATCCACAACACAAAACTCATTCTCATCATTCAAGTCAACCTTTAAATTTTCTACAAAATCATTTCCATGGTGTGAAGTGGAGGGTTTCTCTAAAGGCTAGAATGACATGTGATCTATACAAAATTTAGAAAGCATATCATGCCTTGGAATTTCAGCTTCATCATGCTGCAAGAGAGTCCGAAATTCTAAACTGTGCTCATCTATCTGCATCCGAGTTTTCTCCTTCAATTTTCCTAGTTCACACCCAACTGGTGGGGGCTTGTATTCCACTTAATTGGGAAGTTCAGATGATGTCTTTATATCTGATATATGTTCTTCTTTTGGATCTGATATAAAATATCCCTCATCACCATTGACAACATCACCCTCCTTTTCCATGGTTTTGTGATCACCAACAGAAAAGCTAGGAGTAATTTCATCTCCATCACAATTGTCTTTCATCTTGCAGTCCTCAGATTCAAGTGAAGATTTTTTATACTCCCAAGGATCAGATTGTTGTGGGTGTACATGGATGCTGAAAAAATCAGGGATTTTAATGTCCATGTTTTTAACCTTATCATCTTTCTGTATAGATACTTTGGTGGCCTGCTCCTCCACCAAATTTTTTTGTTCACACCTGAGCGGTGTGGTCTTGTTTTCTTCTTCATTCTATGGCTCGGGAGGTGACTGTAAATATGATTTGTGTACCACTTTTGGATATGATCCAAAATATGTCTCACCACCCATACATGAGCCAAAACCTTGAGTAGTGATCTAGAGATCACCCATCCAAAAACTTGAAGTGCCTTCATCTTCAACTCCTTCACCTATGCAACCACCTTGTGGTGATTTGCACTTCACCTCATGGATCTTTTCTTTTCCTTGATCACTTGAATAACTAAGTGAATCATATCCTTTTTCTAGGATTGATAATGGATTTGGGACCTCATCCTCCTCTTCCTCCTTCCCATCCAGAAGGTTTGGACCAACAAACCCTTCTTCTTTTTCCTCATCAATACTTCCATTAGTAGCACTACATGTTTCTTCCTCTGGAAAGTTCATGGCCTTCTCCTTTGAAGGGTGGTTTGTCAGTGGCTCCTGCTTTTCCAAGCAAGTTGGTGAAACTTCATTCTCTGGAATATTACTCCTATAACCACTTTTGGAACATCTACTAAAAGAACAGCCAAATAATCTCATAATGCTTGGACCAACAGATGTCTTCGCTGCATCTTCTCTTTTGGATTTTCTTTCTTCTTCCTTACTCACATAGTTGGAACAACTTGGTTCCTCTATGGATGATTTGCTGCCATTCAAAGAATTCTCATCCACATCCTTGGGATCAAATCCAAATCTGAAATAAAAATAATCTTTGAAAGGAATAAATTTACAAATATTTTCCCCCAATGCAAGATACTCTTTGTAGTGGTGGGGTAAGTTTTCACTGGCATCTATCATCTTTGCTAAATCCTTATTAGGATTAGCCATTGGTGGTTCAACCATTTTGTATTCATACTCCTCATTTTCACAAAAGTAAACATCATGGCCTCTTGAAATTTGAAATCCATCGTTAACATAGATCACCTCTTCTTCTTCAATCACTGGTAGCAACCTCATGGTTGCAATTTTGACTTACCAATCTGCAATGTTAGTCAACAGAGAGCCTTCTTTCCATAGGAGTGGAGGAAAGTGCTCTGATACCACTGTGATATCCCTTATATGATCTACATATAAGAATATTAACTTGCTGCAATTTTTTTAAATTAAAAATTCTAAAATTGAATTAATTCACAAAAAGCCTTCTCGGACTCGGCAAATTAGGGATTTCTTCTAGGAAATTTTGCAAGAAAAAGGAGTGAGCAGTGGACAGCAACCAAAGATAGTTCAGACATATAATTTCCTCTTCCCTAGCAGATTTATATCTGATGCCATTTAGGGTTCAGAGTCCACTCCGCGAAAACCTACTACCATGCTTCTGGGCAGTAAAACCGTGAAACTAGGAAGAGTAGTTCGGTCTGTTTCAATTAGGGGATTCTGGAAACTTGTAGAGGGTTGTTACAGAATTAATTTAACAAAATAAACATTTTTGGATAGTTTTCAGAAGTTCTGGAAAGTTCTGAGTAGTTTCAGGGAAATGTTGGTTTTTCCGACAGTTTTGGCCTGGTTCAACCAAACGCAGTGGAGGATCCAAAAAGGCATTAAGATCCAAAATAAAAATGGTTCTAGAGGTATTTAAGGGAAGGTGGGTCTTTCAGTGACCCACAGGAACTAACAGGGCTAATTTTGAGTTAGCATAACTCATTTTAAATCAAATTTGGCAAGACTAGTCATTGAAAGCTAGTAATCTAGATAGGGTCTAAATTTAAGCAGTTAATTCGTGTCAAATTAATTTATGAGATACATATGAATTATTACAGAGATAAATAAAATCCCAATGAACATATAAAATCTCTTCAGACAGTCCCCCAACCTTGCATATTTCTCATAGCACTCAGATTCATCAATTTTCCCCCATACATTGATAATATAAGCTTTTTTGAGGAAACTGAAGATAGAATTCTTTATGGACAGATATGTTTCGACCTGATATAGATAAATTACAGAGTAATATGCTGCTATAGATCAGAAATCATATACTAAACTGACCATTACAGGGAGACTCCAAAATAAGGGGCAGGAGGCCCAGAACATGACCGGCAAAAGGGGCTGTGAGCATACGTGAAGCATGGGCTTCACTGGATATCGACATGAACGTGATGGAGTCTGAAAATAACTCTGATCATACTTCCATGGCTGCAATCTAGCGCTCCATACCTGCAATAGAAGAGAAAGGGAGATGGAAGGGAAGGGAGGAGGGGTTTGGGGATCATCACCCAATGGTCTGAGGCACAACACTCAGAGAGTATGCTAACATAGCATAAACACAATATCAAATCATCCAAACTGAAGCAATGGGTTTGAATTCATCTTTTATAGAATTATGGATGACCTGCTTAGTAAGTTGAGGCCAATGGTGACCTAACCCTAGCCACAAAAGTGCCCCCTTTGGGAAATTAGGAAAGTAGGACCATATGGAATTGTTTCCAAGTCCAAATCATCCTTTATAATTAGAAACTATGCCCTCCCTTAGTCAAAAGTTGCCTCTTTTGATTTATGACAGCTTTCTGCTTTTATTGGGTCATAAGGAAACTCTTTCTTTCCTTCAAAAACTTTCCTGCTTTTCTCTTACAGCTTTTCTAAGCTCCATAAGAGGAAACTGCGCCCTCCCCTTTGAAATACTTTCCTACTTTTACCCCTGTCTACTTTGTCTGCTTTTAGGAAACTTCCCTTTATTCTCTTGCTTGATTTTGTCATGGACTTTCTTATTTTTACCAAGGCAAGTTGACTAGCTTTCCCCAATGCGCCCTCCTGACATGGAAGCCTTAATTCCACATCATTATTTTGCATAATAAATAAAATTGCTGAAATAAAATTAAATACATGCGTTAGAACAATTATTAGCAAAAATTTATCCTAGGAGTAATAATTAAGAACAACTTGAGCCCCTAGGAACTTAGCAGGGTCAAAACTTTTAATGGTCAACTGGAGGGGACATGACACAAAATGCCTTCAGACATTCTAAAATTCGAAGGGAAGGAAAGCAATAAATGCCATAACCATATTATTCCCTTTCATCTATGGTACTCCTCCAATAGCATTGTTTATGATTCTATTAAGTTTCATTTGTTCCATAGGACCTTGATTGGAGTGGCTGCTAAGTGATACAATGAGTAGCCACCTAGCATACATCCCAATTTTGTGTCCCTAGATTCCATTTTTTAAAATATTTTTCCAGTTACCTATTTGTAATGATGAGGGAGTCAACATCCTTCTGCCATGCTGTAAGAACTCGTCCATCCATATTATTGACCACATCCATGAGCATAGATGATGAATGAGTCTTTTTAATATTAAGCTTGGTGACCATATCTTCTTATATTGATTCTTGAAATATCTCCTCCTCACTATAAAACAGGAGATGGCCTTATAACATTCACAAAATGAAGAGGAGGAAAACCTTACAGATCAACAGTAAGATCACATTTATGCCTAGTTCAGGTACCTTTACACGATTATCTTCAATGCTCCCCAAAGTGACTTGACATGTAGAGATCCACTAGGGGAATCCCATTCCATGTATGCTGTGATTGGTTCTGTAGCGTCTCATCAAAATCCATACACTCAATACCCTCTCTCATTGATAGATTACTCATATGGTAATCCCTCGAGCATTTAGTGCCATCATCAAGGAGAACAATCAACACCCCACTACCCCCTTGAACCTTTTTACTCATCCTTACATGCAAGAGTGATTACCTCTTATTCATCCCCACCTTTGGTCCCCCATGTAAATGGTCCCTAGTGCAATGGAACTATGTGTAGTGGTTCTTCTAATGTATATGTATCCCCTTCATCCATCAACCCTTATTACCCTTTTTCATTTCCATCGTTTTCCCCTCTAGTGCAACCACATAGTATGGCTCCCCTTTTTACTCATGAGAAAGTGTACACTCAACAAAATATGCTTGCACAACCTATGCCCAATACATTATCAACAAGCATAACCAAAATCCAACAAGAAAAATAATTAGGGGAAGAACAAAGGTAACAACTAACAATAGGAAGGTGGCGACTCACACCCCAACCTTCTTGCTAATACTAGAAGTAATTCAAACCCCATAAATAAGGATCTGAATAAACCTCCCAAGCAAGGTAAGAAACCTAATTTATGAACTAACCATCTGTGTTCCTTTTGTGGTGGTTATGGACGCTACACTCACCATTCCACACACCTTTCTAAGGCTCACAAATTGTGGGATGATGCAAACAAATGTGAAGTGGTTGATTCCTCCCAAGGGAAACTTAACCCCCCCCTCCTCATTCGACCCAATCAGAACCAATGGTCCTACAAAACCATTTCCCATATAAAGGGGTAATCACAACAAAATTAGTGATGCCTTATCCTTAACGACTATCTATGTCATATGCTACCAATTACCCTTCCTTTTAGAGCATCTAGATGGCTTCCATTTATATAAATTTGAAACCTTGACATTGAAAACTTGACATAACCAATACAAATCATCCAATGAAACTGTCAATACGAATAAGGAGAAGGATTCTTCACCATCAGAGGAACATTTACACATACCTCATCCTAAATCAGACCTCATTCCTTAGATCCACAGTATGCCTTTGCGTTGTTTACCCATAACCTTAATGCTAGAGCTTCCCCCAACTATAGCATGTGGATGACTTAACACAGTTCTCAACTTCCATGTTTACATTAGAGGTTATTAAGAACTTCCCTAAAGAGTGTAAAGCATTGTTTTCTACTTTGGGCATGATACACCCTTCTGATGCTTATCTGATGACATTTTATATTGAGCGAGTGGATCCTAGATGCCTTATTCAAACACATTTTAATTGACTAGTTTCACATTTTAAATGATCCATTGATGTATCATTGATGAAGGTGCCTCCACTCGTGTTATGTCCAGCCATTTTTGGAAGAAGCTTGGTTCCCTTGAACTTGCACCGTCCCTTATGCTTTTTCACTTGTATGATGGTCATGCTGCTAAGCCATAAGGTATTTTACACAACAACCTCATCTAATTGGTTTAAAAGATAGTCTTAATAGACATCAAGGTTGTCAACACCCAATTAATTACAATATTCTCCTTGGCTGTAGCTACTTGTATGCTATGAAAGCAGTCACCTCCACGGTGTTTAGATTCATGATGTTTCTTCATCAAGGGAAGATCATCATCCTCGATCAATTCAATCGCTATCATCCTGAGGGTTCTACCTATCCAGACAATGTACTACCTGCGATTGAAAATAACTTTTGTAGTATTTATATACTTTCATTTACCAGTTTTGGTATTGGTTCCTTTCAAGATGCCTCCCTTCTTTGAACCTTTCCCAACCCCCCTCCACTTACCCCCAAAAGTGGAGATCTCAAAACTATGTACTATCACTTCTGAGCCAACTTCAACCCAACCTTATGCCTCTCATAGTCCCCCTCCTTTGATAGGGAACCCTTGGGAGGGAATTCCTATACATCAATTTCTATTGCGCTTTTCACCTCTATTCCCCACCTCATAGGATCTAATTTAGGCCTCCCTATTTGGTACCTTTGTCCACCAAACTCCCCACCCACCCCATAGGTTTTCTTAAATCCTATCTATCTAGTTAGTACTTCTAATTCCCTACCACCTGTGGTTATGAAGAAGATCTCTTCCTCCTATCACCAATCTTCCAAAAATAAATATTGCGGGAAAAACCAAGAACATGACAACCCCATATACCCTAGACATGGTTGTGAGCCCTTCACCCCATACACCTTCACGATACCCTACTCCATGTGTTGTGTGTTATTTCCTAGGTCATGTTACACACCACTGCCTTAATTTGCCACTATATCACACTCATATCCACATACATGAGGAGAAAATAGATGCGAAACACTTATTGTTCACATCACTCTGCCCGACTCTACCAAACAATGCAATAAATCATTGCGCACTAACCATCCCTTTTTGTTGTGTGGTATTTATGGTCACTATTTGCACCATCGCACTAATATCCAAAAGTTTCATGCAACATTGATTGGACTCCATTATATATATGTTAAATATCAAGTCACTGATATTGAGGAGGTACCCCTTTCTCCCTTGCATAAAGGAATGATTTCCATTTATTGTATTTCATTCTCCAATAAAGTCTCCTCATCTTCCCCTTCCTCATCCACGACCTGCTTCATGGATGTTGGAATGTATGGCCTATGAGCTCAATCCTTTCGAAACAAATAAGAAATTTTTGAATCCCCTATGAGCCCAAAATTACCATGGGATTACATGCACCATCACACATACTTCATTCCCAAGGAAACTTTACCTTCTAGCCAACCTTTAAACCAATTCTCAATCAATTTGAAATATTGTATCCCAATCGATAACATTGATTGTTTCAATAATTATATCCTTGCTCTATACGACTTTGAAGAAGGTAACATGGATACCATCTATCTCACCATTTAGATGTATATTTTGGTTAAACCCAGTGTCACTAAGAACATCCTTATAGGTGCTTCTTGTACTTCTGCAAAGGTGGTCCCCTAAAAGGTTCTCTTCCATGAACTTTGTGATGAATTCTCTTGGGTTTACACCAAAATTCTTGGTATAGACCTAACTATTGTTGAATACCATATATATACTTGGTCGGATATCAAAACTATGCGCCAAAAGCAGAGATCCATTCATCCTTCCAAATCCCTGATTGTTAAATCTGAGATTGACAATTTACACAACAATAGATTTATTTTATCAGATTGCTTATACCGCATGGGTGTCAAAATACTGTTCTATCCAATAAGAAGAAATACACTATTCATGTTTGTACTAACTTTTGTGGTTTGAACAAAACATGTATTAAAGAAAACTTTCGTACCCCTCGATTTTTTTGCTGGACATGAGATACTATCCATCATGAATGGTTTATTTGGTATAATTTGATTCAAATCCATCAGAAAGATCAGTATAAAATTGCCTTCACCAACCCCTAGGGGACGTTCACGTATTGAGTCATGCCATTTGGACTCAAAATTGATGGAGCAACATTCTAGTGAGCTATATCATATTTGTTTCATGACATGGTCGATATTATCCTAACATACTTATAAGATTTACCTTTGCATTGCAATAATGCTTGTAGCATCCGAGGGTCACTATTGATCCTTTAAATGTCCAATCCATCCTCAACCTCTCACCTTCAAATACATTATGCTGATTGCAATGTTTTCAAGGAAAAACATACTTCTTACGTTGTTTCATCCCATATTATGCCACGACCATTCATGGATTTTTGAGTTTTCTTAGTTCCACCATCTCCTTCATATGGGATGAGCAAGCTCAAGATTCTTTCGATTCTTTAAAATGTGATTTTACTTCATCTCTATTGATTAACCCCCTAGAATTCATGAAGAAATTCATCCTTTACAGTCAACACCACCCTACACTATTGCTTGAGTGCTCGTGCAAGAGGATGCTGAATGTTGGGAGATTGTCATTTGCTATGTTAGTAAGAAATTATTTGGGCCCTCCATCTCATACCCTCAGGAGGAGAATCTCTCCTTAGCCATCATCTTTTCCATCCAAAAGATATTTTTATTACATCCTTATGAGAAAAACCAAAGTCGCTGCAAACTCGAATCCTATGCTATATATCTTGAATCAATGCCTCATCCAATGCAAGGTTGCTAAGTGGATCGTTATCCGTCAAGAATATAAACTCGATTTTGTGACCCTTAAGAGTAAGAAGGATTTTTCTTTGGTAAAGTTTATTGTAGATTTATTGTACAACAACAACTAATCTTCTATAAATGACAATCTTCTAGATGAACATTTGTTCACCCTCACATCAAATGATCCTTGGTATGGGGATATCCTTGTTTACGTAATCACTCAGAAATTTGGAACTCACCTTACTCGCAATGATCTCCATTGGATATGTCACCAACTTCCTCCAATACCTTATTATCAGTGACGTGTTATATCAACACGCCATTGACAAGATCTTACAACATTTTCTTACTTGCAATAAATCCAAGCAAGTATTAAGTGGCTACCATAGTTGAGTTGGTGGTGACCATATCTTAGGTATGGCCACTACCCAAAATATCATCCACGTCGGTTATTTCTGGCCCACCTTATTTTTTGATTTCATCGAGGTAGTCAAGCATTGTCCAAAATGCCACTTTTGACCCCCAAGGTGAGAATCCATCCTTCCTCCTTACACCAAGTCATCATCGTCAATCCATTTTGAAAATGAGCCTATGACTTCATGGAGTACAATCCAATATCAACCGATGGTCATAAATACATTGTAGTGGTTTTCAACTATTTTAGTAAATGGCCAAAGCCATGCTAACATATAACAACATTGTCGTGGTAGTGGCATGATTCTTCTTTAACCATGTCATTTATCTTGGGATAATTAATTACCATATTAATAAAAAAGTTCAATAATTAGTTTTCAACCTCGGGTCTAAATGCTTGCGAGGTGTCGTGCATTGTATGTGCAATCTACATTACTTATCTTGCACCGATTTATCTAATATGAGATGCAATGAAGTGCTCAATTCAAATATAAAGCAAGAAACACAACTTAACCAAACTAACTAAGAAACACCCGTTAGTATTTTCTAAACATGATTAACATAAAGTTTGTCTCTTAGTCAATATGGAAATCTTACCAATCCACACATTACAAAATTAAAAGACGAATACATTGCTAGAAGTAAAAGGAATTAAATTATCTTGGAAAATTGAAAGACTGTTCATAAAATAAAATTGTAGAAATGAATAAACACACATGTAAAATAATTAAAAAAAATTAAATCACACCATGCTTTGTTCTCATGAAATGAGCCGCACCTCTTAGAGAACAAAGAAACGAATTAAATCTACATCTACATGAACTAATCAAACACTAACAAAAAAATGGGAAAGATCTACATCTACATGAACTAGTCAAGCACTAACAAAAAAATGGGAAAGAAACAATCTATATTGGAATAAGATCTTATGAAAAATAATCTATTCCATCATGAATTGGACAAATGCTATAAAAGTCCTCCCATAGAATGGAGAAGGCACTCCCTTTTGTACATGAGTCTGCTTGAAACAAAAATAATAAATAATACATTTAGATCCAAAATATCCTCAAGTGGTTTTATCAATTTTCTAAAAATTAAGATATCAAAACCAACTCATAAATGCTTCCAAGATCTCTGTTAACTATTCAAAACTAATCTTATCAAACGTTCCAATATAGATGATGATGCTCCTATATCCATGACATAGTTGGTTGTTGGAATCTTATCCCGGAAAATTCAAAATATGGCCCATACGGATTTCGATTCTTGGTTTTGTAGCTTTTGCATCACCTGCAACAAACAAAATGTTCTACAACATCAAACTGTCCTGTAACAATCAACAAATTGATCATTTTTTCAAAGATAGATGCAAATATATTCCTTTTCTAATATTTAACAACAATTCAAGCGAAATACTAAAATAATGCAATGAAAAACATCTTAGGTCTAAATATCACACATAAGCATTAAAATGGATAATTACATGGTTATGAGGAAGTGGAAAGGGATTAGAATTAGGGAAATAAGATATAAAAGATGACAATTCCATGACACAACATTGCTCCCAAACTGAATATGTTGCATGTCCTCATGCAACTTAATACCTATATATTAACCAAGCTAAATGAATGACACTTCCATTTTTCAATGCACATTAACCAATACCGCTATCAATACCTCCCATGGTTATCTAGATAAAATACATCAGTTATTTCCAAATAACCACCCCTTCAAGTAATGGTTGATCCAATTTTGAAAATATACATTTCTCATTAATGAGTCATCTTGAGACACTTTCCATCATTTTAATAGAAAATCATGAACAAAAAAAAAATGAGCCAACTTATAATTTCTCAACTCATGGTTATCTAGATAATCTTAGACGTCTTATGTTACATTCCCATGGCCACCATACCTTCAAAAGTAGTCCTAAAGTGATGTTTAGCAATTTTGGTAGATTCGTAGCAAGTGCATCAAGCTGATGCAAGTGGGTTACAAAGAGAAGTTACTGCAAGTGCTGTAGGTGATGGGTTCTACAACAGACTAATAAAAAAAATATTTCTCAAAAGTTATGAATTGTTTTTCTGTTGAAAATTTGTAGGAATGCTTGTTCTTATTTATTTCTTCTCCTCACCAAAAATCATGACCACATCATGAACATATCTTTAGATATAAGAAAATGTGTTTTACGGGACAATGCTTAATTTATCAAGAATTATGATCTGGGTTTTTGAGAAATATTGTGAGTTTATTCAATTAATATAGTACTTCTCTCCTTTGAAGTTCGAACTTCGTATATACCCAATTCATTGATTGCAATATATAATCCATAAGCTATTACAAGTATTCCATAGCCAATCATGTAATAGGAAGTGCAAATGCTGGTCCAAAATCCCCTATTGCTTTCAAAACTCTCTGGAATACTTCAAGGATTAGGTTATCATATTATTCCCTAAGTCATTGAATTGTTAGAGAATCCCAAACTAATTTGCTACCGATAATATTTAGAAGCATTTTGCTTCCATCGTGATCATTCTTCTAATTGTTTTGTATGGATAGGGATGCTATACTATTGTTCAAAGTCCCAAATTGTTTAGAACTCATCTTTAGAACAAGATAACTACAAATATTGTGAGCACAAGGAAAACCCTAAAACAACATGACCTTGTATATGAAGAAAAATGCCCTAGTAGTAAGAAACCATGATTTCTATATGTCGGAGAGCCAGGGAAAATTTTAAGGATCCATAATTTTCCCGAAGTTAGAAATCTTGGGTGAATCTTACTAATTCTTAAATGTACAACCATAGAATGTTTGGCTATTTTTTTGTAAAAATATTCAAATTTCTAAGGATTTTATATTGTTTTGTGGAAAAAAAAAATCTTGGTTATGGTTATCACCCACGCAGGACCAAAAAAAAATGAAAGACAAAATTGCGCCCTCAAGACCAAACTCGAAGATCTGGATGAAAAAATTCTAGGCCTCCATCTTCAACATTCATCCATGAATAATAGACGACAACTAGATTCTTTTGTAGACACTCGGTTCTCTTCTTCCAACAATTTTCATGTGCCAAAGCTTGATTTTCCTTGCTTCAATGGTGATGATCCGATGGGATGGATATAAAGGGAAGACCAATATTTTAGTCTGCATAACATTTTTTATGTCAAAAAAGTGCCACTTGCATCCTTTCATTTGGAACATGAATCCCTTCAATGGTTTTGTTGGTACATCAAGGCTCATGAAGAAGAGCCAAAATGGACATATTTTTTGCCAACTCCTTTTGCAACAATTTGGCCCCAGTTCTTTTGATGACTTCCTAGGAGAACTCACTAAATTTTTCCCAATTAGCACTGTGAGAGAGTATCAAACAAAATTTTAGAATATGGCCATTCACGCAGAAGGATTGTTTGATGCATTCTACAAGAGTTGTTTTATCAGTGGTATGAAGGATGCAATCCGATCTGAGGTTAACATGTTCTGTCCCAACACAATGATGGAACCCTAGGGTTGGCTAAGTTGGATAAGGACAAGATCATAGCTCAACACCGCTCAAAAAATATACTTTTGTTCCATTTAGAAATATGGTTTCCCAAAGACCTCCAATTACACCAGCTCCTAGAACCACTCTTATCAAGCATTTTTCTGAAGCCGAGATGCGGGCACGTAGAGAAAAAGGGATTTGTTACAACTGTGATGAGAAATTTACCCTGGGACATAGATGTGCTGAGAAAAATCTCTAACTCTTGGATGTGGGTTCTCCACCTGCACCTGAAATTTGTAAAGATGCTCAGGATCTAGTAGATGATCAAGTTGACATTCAACAGCCACCTATTGACCTTCCTTCTTAGGAAGACCACCCATAGATATATCTCCATGCATTAGTCAGAATCACCACCCCACAAACCATGCAGGTCAATTTTTTCTTCAAGAATCTGCCTCTTACAATACTTATTGATTATGGTAGCACTCACAAATAGGATGATTGTTTTTTCCATCCTTTCTCTAGCTTTGAATTCATTATTGCCAGTGAGGGAACCTTACCTTGCAAGGGGAAGTGTCATAACATGCATATCTTTATTGAAGATTATAACTTGCGCTCTGACATGTTTTTAGTTCCCTTAGGAGGATGTGATGTGTTTTTGGATGCTCAATGGCTATGCACACTTGGACCCATCTTATGATATTTTGATGAACTTTGGATGTAATTTTAAGTCAATGGGAAAAAACAAACATTTAGGGGCTTACAACCAGGGTCTCTCAACATCATCAGTTCGCATTGTATGGAAAATCTTATTAAGATGAATTCACATGGTGTCATTGCTCAACTCCATTCCATTCAGATGCAACCATCAATGGTCTCCAGTACTCTCTTGGATCTACAACAAATTTTGGATCGATATGCATATGTATTTGATAAATCAATGGGGTTTCCACCTTCGAGGCTAGAGGACCATCATATTCTGTGCCTTCCTGGAAGCATCCCTCCCAACATCAGGCCCTATCACTACTTGTTTCACCAAAAGACAAATATTGAGATGCTCGTTCGGGACTTACTGAAGCAAGGTATTATTCGCACTAGTACCAGTTCCTTTTCCTCACCAGTTCTTCTTGTCTAAAAAAATATGGGTCATGGTGCCTATGCATTGAATTTCGAGCACTTAATCACATCACAATCAAGGATAAGTTTCCAATTCTTGTTGTTGATGAGCTTGTTCATGAGCTTCATGGTGCTCATTTTTTCTCCAAATTAGATCTTCATTCTCGGTATCACCAAATTCATGTTCATAAGGTTAATATCCCTAAAATGACTTTCCACACACATGGTGGCCACTATGAGTTTTTGGTCATTCCCTTTGGCCTCACTAATGCTCCTTCTGCATTCCATGCATTTATGAATAAAATATTCCGACCCTAGTTGCATAACTTCATTCTGGTCTTCTTTGATGATATCCTCATCTATAGTAAAACACATGCTGAGCATCTCCAACATCTGGATCTTGTACTACAAATTTTCTGTAATAATCATATCCATGCCAAATAGTCTAAATGTGTTTTTGGGCAGGAGGAAGTAGCGTATCTTGGGAATATTGTCTTAGCGCAAGGGGTTCGTGTGGATTCTGTCAAAATATATGCCATGAAAAATTGCTTGCATCCCTAGACACTCAAGAGCCTTCATTGTTTTTTGGGTCTGATCAGACACTACCGTAGGTTTGTCAAGGATCATGGGAAGATTGCAGCTCCATTAACAACTCTATTGAAAAATGATTCTTTTACATGGACACATGCTACTGAGTGTGCATTTGACAAACTGAAACAAGCTATGTGTACCACACCTGTTCTAGCTCTACCCAATTTTTCCAAGCCCTTCACTATTGAGAGTGATTCTTGCGACAATGGACTTGGTGCTATTCTCCTTCAATATGAACATCCTATTGTGTTCACTAACAAATCCATTTTCGGTAAGAATTTAGTCACCTCTACATATGAGAAGAAAATGATGGCTATTTTGCACGTAGTATAGAAGTGGCAACCATACATATTAGGGAATCATTTATTCATTAAGGCTGATCATTAGAGTCTGAATATTTCCTAGAACAATGGGCCTCATACCCAACACAACATAAATTTGTGATCAAACTCATGGGTTATGACTATGGGATTAATTACAAGAAGGGTAAGGAAAATCTTGTGGCAGATACTTTTTCTCTCACATTTGATGACCACATCTCTCTTTCAGCTATTTCTATGCCTATTCCAAATTTGTTGAAATATGTTCAATAAGGCCATGTCAGCGACTCTTCATTATCTAAAATCATCCAATGGTTGGCCAATAGCCCTTCTGTTGTACTACAATACTCCCAGGATGGTGCTTTTATGAGATACAAGTCAACAAGTTGTCTTCTAGGAAATCCATGCTTCTCCATCGACAGGGCACTCTCGGTTCCTCAAAACGCATGAGTGGGAACAATGTATTTTATTTTGGAAGGGAATGAAAAAGTGAATTCAACATATGGTGGTTGAATGTGATTCCTGCCAGTGTGACAAAGGTGAAACAACACTCTTTTCGGTATTGCTTGAACCCTTTCCTATCCCTACATGGATTTGGGCCTATATTTCGATGGATTTCATTAAAGGGATCCCTAAATTTGGAGGGAGGAAAATGATTTTGGTTTTGGTTGATCGCCTCTCCAAATATAGCCATTTTTGTGCCCTCAACCATCCATATACCACCTCCTCAGTTGCACAATTTTTCATGGACGATATCTTCCATCTTCATGGAATCCCTTCTTCCATTGTCTCAAATCGCGATGCAACTTTAACAAGTCATTTTTGGACAAAACTATTTCGCCACAATGGCACCAAAATGAAGATGAGTTCATGGTATTAACCACAAACATTAGAGGAATTTTGAGTTCTAAAATGGGCATCCTAAGGAAAATAATAAAATAATAGTTAAAATAATAAAATAATAAAATAATATTTATTAATTTTGGAGGAAAAAAGAAAAAAACTACTTTTGTGTTCGTATTTTCGACATATCTCCCTGTGTTTTTACTCAAATTTTGATCAGGAGAGCTCGTTGGATGCAGAATTTGATTCTGCATCCAACGAGTACCCACATTGCATACTTTTGATGGACCCCGCTACCCCAAAAACAATAAATACCTGAAAAAATGTGATGATGATGATGAGTGCCCACAATGCATACTTTTGACAGACCCTGCTACCCCAAAAACAAGAAATACCTGAAAAAACGTGATGATGACATCATCATCACATTTTTTCAGCTATTTCTTGTTTTTTGGGTAGTGGGGTCTGTCAAAGGTATGCAGTGTGGGTACTCGTTGGATGCAGAATCAAATTCCGCATCCAACGAGCTCTCTCGATCGAAATTTGAGTAAAAAAACAGGGAGATATGTCGAAAATACAAACAAAAAAGTAGTTTTTTTTATGACAAATATATCAATTCAACCATTATGGTTGACTCATTTTATTGAAATTCTATTGGTTCTTGAATTCCAACTCACAAGAACTTATTGTTGGCATGTTTTCTTATAAGGCCCATTTTAGACCCCAAATTTCCTCTAATGCAAATGGTCACACTGGAGTTATCAACAAATGTTTGGAAACTTATATTCATTGCTTCACCTCTGAACAACAACATTAGTGGGAAATGTGGCTCCCTCTCGTTGAATGGTGGTACAATACATCCTTCCACATTGCATCTAAAATGACTCCATATGAAGTAGTATATGGTCAAGAACCTCTATTGCTCCTTCCATATATTACCCCTAATAGTTCACTAGTTCATGCAGTTGACACGGTTCTCTGAAACTGAGATCATATTCTTCACATTTTCCAGAACAATATTCACATGGCAAGAAACCGAGTGAAACAACAAGCTGATCATCATTGTTCTTAGCACATTTCAAGTTGGTGATGGGTTTTTTCTTCGTCTACAACCTTACAAGCAAGTATCCCTGAAACTCAAAGGGAGTCATAAGTTGGCTCCAAAGTTCTATGGGCCATATAAGGTTCTTTAGAATATTGGCTTCATTGCTTATAAATTGGAACTTCCTCCTTATTCTTGCATTCACCTAGTATTTCATGTCTTTGTCTTAAGAACGTTATTGGCACCAACATCAGAGCACAAATTGTTTTACCAAAACTGGTGATGAAGGATCCATCATTTTGGAGTCGGAGTCCATACTCAATAGGAACACTTGTCAGCTTCACTCTCGATCCATCACAGAGGTATTAATTTAGTGGCACGACATGAAACCAGAGGATGCTACATGGGAACCACTCCTTCACATTCAACAACAATTTCCACATCTGAAGCTTTGAGGACAAAGCTTTTTAAGAGGGAGGGCATGTTAGGAACCCGTGTCAACCCTTCTCTTTATTTTGTTAGTATATTGTTGTTGGATGGATATGCTTTGTAAGTCGTCCCGTGAGTATATTGTATTATCCCACATTCACGGGGAGTAATAATTGTTTAGATTAGACTTAGCATATAAGTACGTGTTTATCCCACATTCATGGGGAGTAACAAATGTTTATATTAGACGTAGTATATAAGTACATGTTGAGGCCAATGAAAGCATCAAATAGTTATTTGTATTGAGCTTTCTCAAAACATGTTTCCCCCTCGAAGTGGTCCGTGATCAATAAATTCCTTCTGTGTTCTGCTATTTCCGTTATATTATGCATTTTCATTATTTATTACAGGAGGATTCTTTAAAAACCCACTGAAACTTGGATGAAAATTATTTTATTTTTATTATTTACAAACCTTGTCTGTTAGTCAATTGGTTTTCAAACAAGACATGTCTAACTATGCCTAGAGGGATTTCACAATTAAAATGTCTTATTCCCGAGGAATGTTTGCCAAAAAGTTGACATTAGGAGAATTTTGAGGTAAAAATTGGCTTCAAAACAAAAAAAATGTACTATTAAAATTAACTTAAAAAGAACCAATCACATTCTAGAGGATGTTATCATCCCTTATGATTGTGGTTGAGTTAAAGACAAATATTTGTCGAATTCTAAATGATGGATAGAAACCCATGCTTAATCACATCAATGTTGTAAATAAAGTACTTATGCTAAAGTAGTCATAAGTAATTTTTGAATATAATATAAATGTACAAAAATACTTACAAGAGAAAAATACTTTATATTTCAACTTTCAAAATAATTTTGTATTTAAATTTAATACTTATTTTTTATAAAAAAAACTTTTAACTTTTTAAAAAACTTCAATTTATATTTTTAACTCTATTTTTTGATATATATATACTTGATCTTTGATAGAAATAAAAAATGATCTTTTTCTAAATGAATTAAAAATTAATTTGCTTAATTTATCAAGTATATACAACATAGAATATCTCTATCATAATTTTACTACAACCTTCTCATATTCTATTAATGAGTTATCAATTGACGTTTCAAGTAATAAAATAAATAACAAAACCAACCTTTGGTATGATAAAGATTGTCAAAGTGTGAGGAGAGAAATTAAGGAAGCTCTTGATGAGTCTCTTAAAATTGACAAAAAAATAAACAAAGCCCTAAATAAAAGGAAAAAAATGCAATATATTCATAAAAGATAGAAAAATCTCTTACACCTCTCTAAGGAGGCTCCTAAGAAATTCTGGAGGCAGATTATAACTAGAAAAACTGAAGATAATAATAGAATTTCTTTACATGACGAAAATTCCTATCCTAAAAAGCTTTATGAATCCCCAAATGTCATAGATAACTTTGAAACCCTACTCACAACTGAAGAATTTTTCTCATTAGAAGACATAGATTTTGGGGTTAAGCGTTTGACAAATGGAATATCTAAGGACATTGAAGGTTACCAGGAAGAAATCTTAAAAATTGGAGGTCATGTCCTCATCCCTCACATACATAAGCTATTCAATCAAGCAGTCAAGCAAGGGTTCCCTAAACCATGGACTCAGAGCCTCATTATCCCTATTTTTACTGAGTGGGGATACAAATGACCCCTCTAATTATTAGACAATTATGATTATCCCTCTCTTAGCCAAGTTATATGGCATTATTTTGGAAAAGAAGATCAACATATGGATTGAAAGTGAAGGTAAGCGGGCTAAAGTCCAAGTGGGTTTTAGAAGGCAACACTCAACAACAGACCACCTCGTTCACTTAGGATCATTGTGGACGAATGTTGTAATGCTAAATCCAATCTCTTTTGTTGCTTTGTGGGCTTTAGAAAGGATTTCGTTACAGTACCTAGAAATAATCTATGTAATAGATTAGAAGAGCTAAAGGTTCCTTTCGAGTTGAGAGTTGCTGCAATCATGGTTATACGAGAATGTCATTTCCAAGTTTAAGAGCAACGAGGGGTGGTCGAAAGATAATAAGTGTAATACCGGAGTTAAACAAGGCTTCCCCCTCTTCCCTACCCTATTTGGAATTTACATCGATAAGCTAGAAGGTTGTTTAGAGGAAGCAGACTGTTCTGGAACGATCTTAACTGGAATAGTCATCATCCTTCTTCTCTATGCTGACAATATTGTTATTCTGGAAAGGTGTCCATCTGATATTGATAAGAAACTAAGACTTCTTAAGTACTTTTTCTCTACCATGGGTATGACTGTTAACACTGACAAAACAAAAGTAATGATCATCAAATCCAAGAAGGACACTTACGCTAATTGTGTGTATGACAATAGAAACTTGGAGGAAGTGTCTTCTTACAAATACCTAGGAATTGATATTCATCACAAGCTCAACTAAAACTATAGCATTGAAAAAATGATTAATGGAGGGTGGGAAGATTATTTTGGTCTTGAAAATAATTGTAAAGCAACAAACATTGTGATGTGGGATAACAAGAAGCTCCTCTTTGAAATTTTAGTCACTCCTGTTATCTTGTATGGGTGTTAGGTTTGGGGTTGCAACATATTTAGAGAATCCTGGAGAAATATTGAGCAAATAAAGAAGCGTTTTATAATGTATAACCTCAAAATTAAAAGCAATACACCCTACCCTATTCTCCTTATAGAAGTGGTCTTTCCCCTATCGAGAGCCTAGCTATGACTAGGATCATGTTGTACATGCACAAAATCAATAACATGGGAGACCATAGACTTCCTTAGATAGCTTTAAATTCCATCCAAAACCACCTAAGGCTCAACCGAGGTTGGTAAAAAGATACCAGGGCCTGGTTAAACCATTTGGAGATCGACAAAAAATGTTGCATTGCAAAAAATTAATAACATTAAAAATATTGTTACTTCTAAGTTTAAAGAAAAAATGCGGCGTGAGAAAGATTTAGAGGTTAAAAGAAATATATTATAAGGAGGTCATCAACCCTACTCTAGAAGATCAAAAGTATCTCTTTGTTTTAATTAGTTCAAAGAAAAAAATTAATATAGCCAAGATAAGAATGAACTCTCATGAGCTCCATAGTGAAACATGTCGTTGGGAAGTTCCTAAAACACCATGGGTAAAAAGGATCTACCAAATTTGTGAGAATATGAACAATGATGATGAAAATCACTTCCTCTTAGAGTGCCCTATGTACACCCACATTAAATCTGCGTTTCATAATCTTTGTTGCAATACCTACCTTCCTAGCCTTTTGACATGTCAAAATTATAGTGAGCTTGGGACACTTCGCTCCAAGTTTTTTGAGCATAGAAATACAATTTAAAAAAAAAAACTAAATAATTCGTTTCTTTAGGTCTGATAAGCCAAAATTTGGTCTCAAGAGACGTTAACCATCATCATCCTCTATATAAAACTAACTTTAAACTTTAACATAGTGAATATATTTTAACTACTATTATATTTTAACTAATGTGAAAATTAAGAATGATTTAATATATTTTAACTACTGTTATATTTTAACTAATGTGAAAATTAAGAATGATTTAATACAATACGTGAATAGGAACCACAAATTATTTAATGCAACACATGATATTTACTTTAACTTTGAAAGGGAATTCACTTGGTAACAATTATGTATATTTTAAAGTAATGCGATATTTAATCTTTTTAATTTCTATATTTTGAATGAGACCCATATTAAAATTAAAGAGAATTCACTTGGGAAATCACAAAGAGGTGCAAAACACGTCGAGAGGGTAAAAATATTCTGTCTTTTTGCAAGCCAACCTTTGTTTTTTACCTTGCGAGAATTCATATTAATAGTGAGTTTTGAAATTTTAGGTTAAGACATTTTTAATTGAATTTTTTTGGGGTTTCGATTTTGGATTATAAAGTGTGCAAGAAATAATTGATGTGATGCACTTTGAATATTTTTGAATAGGAATACTTTCAGCTGCACAATGTGTATGTTTTAGAAGTACCAATGTGTAAGTACAACAGATCCCATGTCATTATGACACATGACCCCAAATTTTACATACGAAAATTACTTGGTAAGACTCTTAGTAAAACTTAAAGGGTTTTATTACGATTTTATTTGATTATTGGGATACTTTAACTTACCCAATTTCCAAAAAATTATGTTTGATTTCTTTGTTTTGAATGCAGAATGATAAATTTTTGTTTGGATTTTTTTAACATCCCTTCATTTGCGGGATGCAAGAGAGTTTTTATATGTGTTAATTTTAATCAACCCGAATCCCGCATCCCACAATGTAGTAATGTGTTGTGATGTTTGTTTCTGCGCTGTGATTTCTGCAGAGTAATGTGCTGATCTTTTCTACCAAGCTTCAACAATATCAGCTTCAGTCATATTGTTTGTGCATAGATGTATATATATCAATCTTTGTCTTTGTTTATGTTCAACGCAAAGGTGGTGTGGAAAGGCAAATGGATGAAACACTGCCATTGGAGGTAGGTGGTGTGGCAAGGCAAGAAAAAATGATGAAATGTCTTGGTCGTGGCCGTGATGGAGGCGGTGATGGATTGAAATTTCCTCTTGCGGTGACTGTGATGTTTTGAACTTTTGAGAGACTCTGATTAAGAATTTTTCTTGTTTATGCTCCTGCAATGGCTCATCTTATGGAGAAATTGAACAGTTACGGTGAAGAATACCCCATGAAACGCGGGGGTTTCGCAGCCGCAATTTCGCATTTTGCGGGATGTGGGTTGCGAAGTTCCTATTATTTTCATTTGGTTTGTGTCTACCCACAACCCACATCCTGCAAAATGTGGAATTGCGGCTGCAGAGCTAATTGAATCAAGTTTGTACTACTTTGCATTCCTGCATCCCGCAACCCACAAGTTGCACAATGCGGGTTACGAAACAATTAATAAGCGTGCAAATTTTGTTTTGATCCTGCATCTCGCAAAGTTGATCCTGCAGACCTTTACCAACTAACATTGTTAATAATATTTTTAATATTAAGCGTTCAAAATATTTTGAAATGTAATAATTATAATGATTTTGCATCTCTGTTAGCATAAAATTACAGAAAGTTATAGCGTTGAGCACTCGTCTGTCTATTGAATCAGTTCATCTGCTCCCCTAGTTGTGTGCAAATGAAAGTGGAAGAGCCATTACTAAAACAAATAAAACTTGAAATAATTACCATTATTCTCTTAAGTACAAAAAAAACACACTAATTAAACAAAGAGACTTTGAAATAATTTCTTAAACGAATTAATTGAGAGTCACTAAGGTTTGCATCAGAGAATTGCTTTAACAAATGCTTTCATAGCTTGGGTTGTACGGGAGGATAGCAGGTCTAGCAGCAAGAGAATGAAGTCCAGAATCCCTGATTCTTTTGTAGGCCAACTGGTTGTCTTGAATATGAGAAAAGTTGTCATTGTGAAAAATTTCATAAACCCTAGACCATTCAATTTGGTAGGTTTCAGTGATTCTGCCACTGGTATTCGAGAAAATACCAAAGTTTGGATCCTTGGTGAACATATCCTTTTCCAGGTTTTGCAGTGAGTGGATCTTGCCATTGTTGCAAATTGGAAAAACTATGTTTAAAAGTAAAAACAACGAGAAGCGAAAAATAAAACTAATTCAGGATTGACTACAGTAATAAATTGAATGAACAAATGACCAAAATACTAACTTGTAATCGAACTAGACTGTGATAAAATTTCCTGGTAAAATTAATGCAGAGCAATAATTCACGCAGATAAAATTCACGCATCGCAGTAATTTGCAACAGTAAAAAAGTGGTAAATAAATTGTAAAATACCATCCTATATATATATTTTTTACACGTGTCAAATTTAGGAAAGCATGATTAAAACAAATGGACGGTCGAGATTAAACCTGGAGGGATGTGGTTTCATAACGAGATATTGCAAATATATTTTTGATTCCGCATCCCGATTACTCATGCAATTATATAGGCACCCACAATTCGTGCGACGGAAATTCGTTCAATTATAAATATCAAGCTCCCGCAACCTAGATTGTGGGATGCGGGAACGCAAAATAGTACAAACTTGATTCAATTAGCTCTGCAACCCGCAATTCCACATTTCACGGGATGTGGGGTGCGAGCAGACACAAACCAAACAAAAATAATAGGAACTCCGCAACCCGCATTCCGCACATTGCGGGATGCTGGATTCGGGTTGATTAAAATTAACACATATACAAACTCTCCCACACCTCGCATTTGCGAGATGCGGGATGCGGGTTTGAAAATGAAATATAAAATGAAAGGTTTGCCGCACTTCGCAAGTTGCGGATTTGAGGGTTGCGGGATGTTAAAACAATCCAAACGAAAATTCATCATTCTACATTCAAAACAAAGAAATAAAACATAAACGATGTTGTAGTTGAAGCTGCAAATAAATTTATTGACACAAATGTGACATCTTGGAATCCTCGTAATTCCCAGTTGTCCACATCTGACTCACACCATTCTACTACAAAATATCAATGCAGTGTTGCATCACCATCGATATTTGCATCAAACTACTCAGCCGACTCTGAAGAACTTGTCAAAAGGCACACCAAATTTTCAGAGTCAATTTTTGGCTATGTGCACGAGTCCGCAACCTGCAATGCGGATTGTGGGATCTTGAGGTTTATAATTTGTCAAATTTTCATCCCGCAATCTGCCATTTGTGGCATGCGGGTTGCGGAATGTCCGACTCGTGCACACAAAATATCTTCGCATCCCACATTTTGCGAGATGCGGGATGACAAAATTATCGAAATTTGTTTTTGCGTGTTCCTGCAACAAAAATCACAAAATAAAAATGGGATAGTTAATAAAATTTACAGAGACGCTGTCATTTATTTCCATTCTCCTTTTTCACTTATGAGAGAGGTTGTCATTTATTTCCATTTTCTTGTTTCTTCCATGAGGAAGGGTCTAATTTCTTGCCTCTATTGTATTTTTGAATTTTGTGTTGTTTAAATTATTGTTTTGATTTAGCATTTTAATCTTTATGTTGTGTGTCACTTCATTTCTTGTTGAATTTCAATTCCTTTTATAATTGAGAGAAATAGTTCCTAGACAATTAAGTAATACACCGAGACACAAACTCGAGGCATCAATTTATCTGTTTGCAGAAAGCAACAGGATTCTAGAGGTGTTTGAAACATAAAACCTATCGTTCAATTTATCAATTTAATTTAATGTTATATTATTAATTTACCATTTACCATTTAGTTTCTGCAATCCGCAAAGGTAAATTGATAATCAATTTATCAATTTACTTTTCGGAATGCGAAAAGCAGAAAGTAGAAAGGTAAATTGATAAATTGATTATCAATTACCTTTCCACTTTCCGTAGGATATACTGAGAGACTCCTATACTGAATAGGTTAAGTTGTTCAAATGTTGGATAAGTTGCGGTTTTTTAACATTTCTGTTAACACCCAAAAATGGTTAACTACCCCATCTCATGGCTCATTTGTCCATTTGCCTACCATATTTCCCTGAAAATCCCACTAAAAAGCCTCCAAAAGGCCTAAAATGGCTTCAAAAGGCCTAAAATGCCTCCAAAAGGCCAAAAACCCCTTTTTCCTCCAAAAATAACCAAAATTCCTCTAAAAATAGCAAAAATCCCCAAAAGGGAAGAAAAGGAATAAAAATAATGAGGAAAAAGGAGAAAAACCCTAAAACAGCAAAAACCCTAAACAAGCTGCCCTAAACCACATGGTTTCCAAAAACCATGGGCAAGCACTCCACCACTAAAAAACTATAAATAAGTGATGGAGACCCCTCATTTCACATCCACAGTCATAAGCACCCTTACTCTGCCGAAACATCTCGTGAAACCCTAGCTTACCATCAAGCTATTTTCACCATTGAGAACCCTTTTGGCCTATTTTCCACCATCGGAGAAGGAGAAGGAGCAGCTTGGAGCTCGGAGCCACCGACATCGGATCAACGCAACGGACTCCACCAACCTCCTCATTGGAGGTAATATTAATCAAAAATTACCATTAAACATTGATTTACTGTTCTTGCTTCACGTTCTTTACTTTTACTGCTTTAGCTTAGTTTTCATTTCAGTCTCTTTTTATTTACATTATTGAACTGCTACTAAGGACTCCAGATTCCTTAGTAGGTGCTCATCAGCACAAGCTAGGGTGAAAACCCTAGCTACAGTTTTGGCGACTCCGCTGTCTTTTTTACTGTTATTTTTCCGTACTGTACTTTCGGCTGTCGTTTTCGGCCGCCGGAAACCGCGTTTTTCCTTTTCGCAACCGCGGCCCGACCGCGCATTTCAGGCCCCAACCCGCGACCAGTTCGCCGCTGTCAGTCTTTTTTCCTGCATCCTGACCGCGTTTTTTCCGCCCACAGTCGCGATCCGACCGCGCCTGTTCATTACACAGGCGCGCTCCGATTGCTGCTGTCAGCCCGAAACCCGCGACCTAGACCGCGCCTGTTTCCTTTAAACTCGCGATCTGAGCGCGACTGTTGCCTTCCAACCCGCGGTCCGACCGCTTGAGTCCGCCCCATACCCGCGGTCCGCGAACAGTTTTTTGCCTTTGTTTCTGTGCCGAAACCCAGCTACTTTGCCTCCCTTTTTCCTGCGCTTGCACAGCCACCTGTCCCACTTGCAACCGTACAGCCATTTCTGTCCTTTGTTTACAGCATTGTTTAGAAAATTTTTAGCATTTTTGATTTCAAAAAAAAAAAGAAAAAAAAAAAAAGGGGGTTTGCAAAGTTTTCAAAGTCTTCCAAAGTTTTTCATACATTGCTATTGTTATTTTAGGATTCACAACCTCACATGCACACGCTCTATCCCCTAATTCAAAGTGAGACTTAAAATCTATCTAACTCAACAAACCCTATAACCTCATTTGAGGAACCCAAAAGAATCTTGTAGTTAGGTAGGATCGGGGGGATAGGCTTCAAATAACACCCCTCGGTTATTTACACGTGAGACATAGTTGTTGTCCTTTAGGGAACCAAAATCCCCTAGTATTTTTTGACACGGTCACCACCAGTTTGTCAGAGGGCCTCTCCCTTAGGAGGGTTGAAGTCGTGAGATTGGTTCCGGGAGTCTGAGTGGAATACCGAAATCCATTCAGTAACCGAAGGGCTACCTTTCGCAGTTCTCGGAATATCCCTGTATAGGGAATATTGCGGTTAAAGGACCAAGCGGCAGATTCACCTTTCTGGACGTGTCATGAACGGGGTAGCTTAGTTGCCATTCTTCTAGGTTTGCGTACCCGGTGTCCCTCCCGGTAGGGGGATACTTTAGCCATTTGAATTTCCTACTTATATTGTCTGACTTGGATTTCATCACCTTGCAGAGGATATACTTAGTTAAGTCATAATACCATTAGCTAGGTGTTTGCATGCTCCCTTACCTCCTCTTGGTCTAGTGAGTCCACCGATTTTTCTTTTTAGGAAACCGACTGCTTATTGGTATTCTGACCACTTTGTTGACACTCCGCCTATTGTAGCACGCAGTTATAGTAGGTGTTTTGAGTTGCTTTTTGGCCTGAGTGCCTTGTTTTTTGAGCTCTCCTTCTGCACACACGGTTGCATTAGGATTTTTGAGTTGTTTTTTCGACACCACTACCCACATATTTGAGAACCACTTGTCACCATTGACCCGCCAAGACATTCTCGTCGCCTCAGAGGCGAGCCCCCACAGCACGGTTCACTTGACACCACACGTCATCACCGTAGACCTCGAGCCTTGTCACTCGATCCCACTCGTCAGCGGCACAGAACTCCGTCACCAGATTTCGAGAACACTCTTTACACCGCCCCCACTAGCCCCATGGCTGGCGTGAATCCCAACCCCTCCATCATAGGGACTACCGGTAATACATCCGCCACTATACCAGTTACTACACCTATCATGGGTACGTCCTCCACAGGAGGCCCATCCACCATCCCCCTCACCGTACCTATTCCTACGGCAGGAATACCCATACCTACTCCATTAGTAACCCCTGCTAGTGTAGTTCCCCCATTTGGAGGTAACATCCCTCACATCATCCCTCCACCTGGGGGCATGGGCCCCAATGTGGTCCAACCCACTACCGTATTACACCCTCCATCCAGTTTACCATATATGGCTAGCCTCAACCTACCTGACCTAGCCAGGCTCACCAATGACCCCATCCAGCACAACCCTGCATGGCCCCACATGCCTACCAAACTCCCCTCGGACATCCCTAAGTTTGAGGGTAAAGCAGGTGAAGACCCCCAGAACCATATCATGTCCTTCAATCTATGGTGTTCCTCCAATTCTATAGTAGATGACTCCATTCGCCTCCGTCTATTACAGCGCACTTTCACTGGCTCAGCTGCCAAATGGTATATCGAGCAGCCCCACGGCACCCACACCACCTTTACGTCCCTGGCCTCGACCTTCCTCCAGTTCTTCCAGTTGCCTGTTCGATATGACGCAGGCGTCGAGATCCTTCTCTCATGTAGACAGAACACGGCTACCCCTATCACCGACCACATCCATGAATGGCGGCGACGCCGTAGCCTCTGCAAAATCAAACTAGATGACCGAATCTTCCTAGATTGGTTCCTTAAGTCCCTCCTTCCGCTCATTGCTAAGGACGTGGCAGCCGAACGACCCCAGTCGGAGGAAGAAGCTATCCTTAAAGCCCAGCAGTTTGATCTCATTTATGCCCAATCGGGTTATCTTTACACCATCATACCAGACGCCCCTCGAGGCGATTCCCCACATCATGATGCGCCGGGGGCATCCCACGCTGCCGATGGCATCATTGGC
>LPNX011233296.1:744025-788792 GCA_001517045.1 Pseudotsuga menziesii
ACCAAATACAGAGTCTTCTGATTTGCTTTCAGACTCCTTAAATATGAAAGCAACCACGAGCATGTACTGTCCTGGGCTCGTAAAATCCACATGACAGTACTATTTCATCCATTCAGAGTCTTCTTATTTGCTTTCAGACTCCTTAAATATGAAAGCAACCACTAGCATGTACTGTCCTGGGCTCGTAAAATCCACATGACAGTACTATTTCATCCATTCAGAGTCTTCTTATTTGCTTTCAGACTCCTTAAATATGAAAGCAACCACGAGCATGTACTGTCCTGGGCTCGTAAAATCCACATGACAGTACTATTTCATCCATTCAGAGTCTTCTTATTTGCTTTCAGACTCCTTAAAATTGAAAGCAACCACGAGCATGTACTGTCCTGGGCTCGTAAAATCCACATGACAGTACCATTTTTCCACGACGAAGTCCCTCCGCGCCTCTCGGCGCTATGATCAATCCTCTCGGCAGCCCCTCCAATTAGGTCGCCTTTGTTCAGAGTATTCTGCAGTCTCCTACCCCGTTACCACAGCTTGAGTCTCCCTCAGCCCAGTGAACTGCCCAAATCCCTTACAGCTATGATCCCTTTCCCCCCAATCAGTTTCATGTGCTGCCCGGTCATCCCCGCCATCATACTCTGAACAAAGGAAGTTTGAGTCCACCCACTCTACTTGCCCAGTTAGTCCCACCAGTTTATCACTCTTCCCATCAGTTCTATCACAGATCGATTGTGCACCTCGCGCTCCTGTCAAGGAAACATCATTGCCTTGATAGTTGCAGGTCTCCCTCTGTCGACGACAACTCCTCTATTCCAGAGGATAGACCTAGAGGCTCCTGCGCCTTGGACCCATCACCATCTGTGGTGAGTGCCTACGGACCATTTTGAAAGGAATCACCATTGCCTCTCCGAATGGTCGTTTCTCACATGCTCGACTTCAGTACCTTATTCGCATCGTTGAGAATCGCGCAGGATATATATCCTTTCCATTTTGTGTCGAAGACCCCGGATTTCCCCCGACTCTAGCACATTGGTGAGTCACTTCGGAACACCCAGTTATATGTTCCCGTGGATGTCCGGGCTGCGTTGGCGATTGTATTCGGAAGCCATCCCATTCTCTGCTTCCTTGAGTACCCAGTTCAGTTCCAGTTTCGTGTACCATTGTGAGCATGACCCTGGTCGCTCTAATCCAGCAGCTCACCAGTTCCTTTGGTACCCCATTCAGTAGCACTGCTGTCATTCCAGTACTTCAGTTGTTCCGCTCAGACCTAGTCAGCTCAGCAGTCTGTTCCATATTTATGTCCCCTCTGGACACTTATGATATATACAGCAGTTCCTATGTATCCTACAGGTCCCTCTTTTCGGGGCTCACAGTTATTTTCATGTATCTTGATACGAGCATGGGTATGCCCGCCTCGTCTATCTATTGAGATCTTTCCTCATCCAGTCTTTGAGGACCATTTATATTGTTATGTTATATTCTGATACGAGCATGGGAATGCCCGCCTCGTCCATATTATCAGATGATCCCTCATTCATTATTGAGGTTATGTACTTTTCAGTCCTTGCAGGTGGTTCGAGATCGGTGTCCCGGACTTCCGTTGCTTCCTTCTCTTCTCCACCCCCCAACACAAACCAAATATGACTCATGATGTCCATCGGCCATACGATGAGCTCCTGCCCTCGCACATCAGGGGGCAATCTGTTAACACCCAAAAATGGTTAACTACCTCATCTACCCCATCTCATAAATTGATTAGTTGATTATCAATTACCTTTCCACTTTCCGTAGGATATACTGAGAGACTCCTATACTGAATAGGTTAAGTTGTTCAAATGTTGGATAAGTTGCGGTTTTTTAACATTTCAAGAAATGTATTTTAATATGATTTTTATGGAGAAAAGATTTGAAACGGTCGCATTGGATAACTGATTGTTGAAGTTCATAATTTGTGAATCAACTATCACATAAAAACACGTAAAAACTCAAAAACGAATGTTGGATTATGCAAAAAAAAAATGAACACAAACCTACCATACCCTAATGTTCAAAATAGCAAATGAAAGTCCAAGAGCCATACAATACATTTTAAAGGTGGAGATTATACACATGTTTGTTGAACACTTAATTCTTAAAAACGAGCATTTTTTTAAATTTTTAAGTAAATTCAGGATGTGTATTACAACATTATGAAGGTACATAAGCAATATAAGTCACAACCCTTTTTTTATAGTTTTGCGACATATACCAAAATACTATGTGTTCAAATACAAACATGTCAATGTTCCTTTTTCAATTTTTGACAATTCGGTACTAGGAAATCTATGTCGTATGTTCTGCAATAAGGAACATACTATATTCCAATATCAAACTTTGCAACATAAGCATAAATGCTATGTGTTCAATTAGGAACATGCCGGTGTTTCTATTTCCGAAATTTTGAAATTCGAAATGTCGATTTTCATGCTTTATTTTCATTGTTTGTACTTAAATAAAGTATTTTTATGCATACCGAAATAACAAAAGCGATGATAACAATTTAAAATATGTTTAGTCTCATTGTTTGCAAAGCGAAAAAAATAAATAAATAAATTTTGCAAAGAACAATATTAGCGAAAGTTGAAAATAGCTAAATGTTAAATGCGAATATGTTTTGGAATCTCAAAACTGGGAGATCAGAAATCTGTTAAATAGGAGAAAGGTCATTTTATTTTTATGAACGAACACTCAATTTATACACAATGATAATGTTGAATCAACTAAAACATGGAAACATTTCGATAGGTTTCCGTAGGTAAATTTTGCAATCATTGTAAAGGTGAAAAGCTTGCAAGTTTGAAGAATGCTTTAGCAGTGTAAAAGACTTGATGCTGAAAAGGCCTGGAATGGAAAGATGCTTAGTTGGGGTATTTCGGTGTAGAGAAATCTCCATTTGTGAGAAAGAGCAAAGCATTTGATATCTTGTTTAAAAATATATCGCATAGTAGCATATTAGGAAAGCCTGAAGAATAATTTTGTTGCAATTTCATTATTCATCATGATGGAAAACAATTGAGAAGAAGGGTAAACAAATAATGATACCCTTTATCTAAGTTGGAGCAAAATAGAATGAAATTTGTAATCTTCACAAATCCCATGTCCCTCCAGAAACTATAGGCCTTTCGTTGAAAGTAGCAGTGCGAACTTATCTTCCCATCTCTTCCCATTCCCGGCTTTGATATCATCATGCTGTGAGTTTTTTCTTTGGCAGCCATGAGAGCGGAAGTAATGATGCTGACGAGTGCAGTTTTTGTGCAAATAAAAAATCATAAATGAAGTCCAAATGATTTTTTCCTCAATAGGAGGGTCTATTTATTCACTGAATCTTACAAATGTAATCATGAGTTCGGGAATTTCATGATGTAGTATATATCTATAACTTGGTATTAACGTGATTTGTATATAATTCCCTTATCTCCCGTAGCATGCAAAAGATCACATAAACGGTGATATGAAAGATGGGAATGGGAGCATAATCCGAGATGTCAAATATATTGGATTTGAAAGATTTGGTATTTGAAGCGGGTGATATTGACAATGATTTAATGATCAATTAAGATAGTTCACATATATTACGTCATCATATTAATCGCATAAGTGATTGTTACCCTCATTCTTTGGAATTTTGCTCAATGATCTTAGACAAAACTGTTTCATACACAATGACAATGTTGAAGAAGCTTAAAAAGAACAAAATGCGTCAATAATCATTATTTTTATAATAAAAAAAAGGTAGTAAACACCAAATTGTAATGGTACAAAGTGATGTGTTGGACATTTATCTGCTCTACAATCCTAACCCATTTCCATATGTTTTGTTGGCTAAATTTCCAAACATTTTCCTAGTTAAAGTGCATATGTTTTTTCCACTTCATTTGTTCTTTATGCCCTTCTTCGATAGTAGAACTCCCAAGTTATCTTCCCATCTCTTCCCATTATGGCCTTTGGTATCACCATGTTAGCAATTTTTTCTTCGGCAGCCATGAGAGGGGAAGTAATGACGCTCAAGAGCCCAGTTTTTGTGCATATAAAAAACCATAAATGAGGTCCAAATGATATTTGCCTCAGTAGGAGGCTCTATTTATTCATTAAATATTACAAATGCTATCATGAGTTCGGAATTTTCATGATGTAGTATATATCTATAACTTGGGATTAATGTGATCTGTATATAATTCCATTACTATCTCTTGGAGACCGCGAAAGATCACTTAAACGGTGATATGAAATCCTGCAAGGGGAAGAGAATCTAAGATGTGAAATATGTTGCAGTTGAAAGATTTGGTCTTTGGAGCGCGTGATATTGACGATAATTTAATGATTAACCAAGATATTTCATATATAATGATTAAGCAGGAAGGATATCTTTATACCATCATAAGAAGGCATCGATAAAGTGACAAATGTCAAGTTTACACACTATGGGATAACTTAAATTTGACAATAGGTGAGGGTCTGTGAATCCAATGGATTCGCGCAATGGATTGAATGTACCCATGATCGGGCGGTCCAGATGAAGGCAGGTTCCAGATCGAGGGTCTGTGTTGATCCTGTTGAATTAAATTGTGTAGATAAAGATAAGAAGTTGATCCACGATGAATATAACTGGAGAAGAAAATGAAATATATGTGGTTCAAGATTGGCTGATGAACCAAATCTCTCACCGTGGATGAAATGTCCTGATGAACATGGTATAGAAAGGACATTCCCATGTATGATATGTTTTTTTTGACCAGTAATTGAGTCCGCAGACACCATTCGCAACATTCTATAGGTCAAGATTATGTTCCTAGCATCGTCTACTGTCCTAAATCTGAGGATCCATCATGAAATTTAGATATTTGAAACAGTAAATCTTGCCTCTACATGAAACAAAGAAACGTGGCCAGCCAAATTTGTTCTTATCCCATCTGCAGCATTTGCGAAAGGGCAAGGAAGGTCAAGTCCAAATGCCTTGACCCACCTGGGAAACAACGTGGGAGAACACCTAAGGTCTTATCCATGGCTAGTATGATAATTGAATATCAGAGGAGATGACTTGACTGGACTTTCCACAAGGAGTGAAGATCCTCGTTCACTTGTTAATTGTACTATTGTTATGATTGCCAGTTGTCATGTGTGTAGCTATGCTGGTAAGGTCTTTTCTGGTCTGTCTGATTCACCCTATATAGCGCCACCATCCGGAGTTGCTGAAAAACGAGGATGAATGAGCACTGAGAGAAAGGCCAAAAGTGCAATGGATGTATGGTTCCACAAGATCATTTGTCAGGGGGTACTGATGGTTGGCAAATATGAAATTATGTTCCTTTATCATCCTGGTTGGCTGCACCAGGAAATTGCCAACCATCAGGGCCTGGATGTGATGCACTTTGAATATTCCCGAATAGGAATACTTCCAGCTGCACAATACAACGGTTTTCCTGTCTGTGGAGTGTGTCCCCAGAAATCCTCGAAGAGGTCACGGCTTCCAAAGTCCTCCTGCATGGGGACCATGTTCAGCGGCAGGCAGTCGGAGCGAATGCTCGTACTGGGGTGGCGGGTGTCTGAAGTCTTCATCACCTTATTTGTAATTCCCAGTTGCTAATTTTCTCTGAGGTGGTGATGAGGTTGAGGACATACTCCACTGTATTTCCTGTTGGAGAGCCTATTTAATGGGAGGTGAGGAGAACAAGAATGCTTGTCTCCAAGAGCCCTCACACAACAATGTTACTAACACATAGGGGAAATGTGGACAAGGATGAGCAAAAAAAGCACATAAAGTCCTTTGGCAGCAGGAAACCATGCATAAAGGCACTGTTGAGTACGAAACACACAAGAAGGGAAGGACACGTGGCTGAATCAATAGACACACAAGTGGTTAAGCCCAGTGTGCTTATTGCATTCAACGCTATACATTTCTGTAATTTTATGCTAATAGAGTTGCAAATTCATTATAATTAATATATTTCACAAGAGTTTGAGTGTTTCGGGGTTTCAAACCATAATCATATCATAATATTAGTTGGTTAAGGTTTGTTTATCATTAGTTTATTCCAAAACATTGCTTGCTTATAACAACAATCTTAATAGTTTATGGTTAAACTTGGGGTCATGATAATTCAGCTACAGTTCAGGATCATTTGGACTTTGAACGAAATGGAGAATTATAGATGTGATGTTCAACTTGGTTTTGAATCAGCTAACTATCCCAACATTGAGGATTTGCTAGGGATTTGGAGCAGATGGCAGGATTTCCTTGGATATTAATTTTATTTAGATTTGTCAATCTGAATTTGATGGAAATCTACTTTTTGTAATAGTGATTTTTTGGAAGGAAAAAATTTGGACGAGACTTTGGAAATACCTCTGTTTAATTGAGGTTTTGTAATTTTGTGCAAATATATTTAATATAGTAATGATATTTTTTCATGTCTCTTTTTGTTTATTTGATTAAGTTTCCTTAATGAATAATGAGTTTTCTTGTTTCAGATGATTCAATATTACTGTTAGTATTTTGTGATCAATTAGTACATTTATTCACAGCCTTGTTATTGACTCATGTACTGATAAGCTTTTAATAGAGCTTATTTTATTAAAATCTGTATCCTACAATATGGGTACATATTGAACTTTAATGGATCATATTTTCACACCATGAACATGATTATCTCAAATACTACATGAGAAAATACAATAACTATTTGCTTACTATCTTAATCTATCTATAAATTTACATATCTTACTGTTTCTTAAAAAAAAAACTTACTCTATCAAAGTTATTTTACAATAAGAAAATGAAATCACTGTTCAATAGAGTAACTAGATTAAGTACTATAATAAATATATTATCCATCATCCATAAATAAAAATACATATTCTTAATATAAACATGTAAATCATACCACTCTATTTATATTAAAATAAACATTAAAGAACGGTATTACTTCTTGTGAAAGCAATAGAGTTGTATTCCTTCTTACTAAAGCTAAGACGTACACAATTCTCAAGCAAGCGTAGAAGCTTAATTCCATGGAATGTAAGAACAATGGTCAATTTCAATAAAAAACAGAAGCACCATTAAAAGTGAAGGTTTCTTCTGGAGAAGTTCTGAACCTGTGACCTTTTTGGAGAACGGATATACATTATATTGTTTTTTAAGCTAAAAAAATAACAAATTAATAAATTGTTATTCCACAACTTTATTTCCACAATGTACACACTTTTCCTTCATCAGTTCCTCAATTCCACAATTTAATGGTATTATTGATAGCAATGATCCAAACAAAAATGAAGGCTATGGCAATTCCAATCTGGTATGTGAAGATATCCAAAGACGCCAGCAAAATAGAAGAAAGATTGAAAAAAGTTCTGCAAACATTTGATTTATTTATCATAGTAGGGTTTTTAAAGTAATTACATTTTTGTAAAGGTTGTAAATAATAATGTTCCGCATTTCGAATCCCGCATCCTGCAATGCGGGTTGCGGGAGCTTGAAATTTATTATTTGCAAGTTTTCCATCCCGCAACCCACATCCCTAAATTTCGGAATGCGGGATGCGGGATGGAAACATCCTGCAATGCGGGTTGTGGATGTGGGATTCGGGATTTGAGATTCGAGATTCGGAACATTATTATTTATAACCTTTACAAAAATGTAATTACTTTAAAAACCCTACTATATTGATAAATAAATCAAATGTTTGCAGAACGTTTTTCGATCTTTCTTCTATTCGGGATTCGGGATTCGTGATGATTTTGTCCATTCAGTGTTTAATGTTGTTCTCGATGATCAACAACAACAAATTCAAAGGGTTTTCGAGAAAAAAAGGATTATTCCCCTTCAACTCACTCCAAAAAAGAGACAGTTGTGCTCATTGCTTGTTTTGTGATGAGGAGAGTAGAGAATACGTCCTTCATGCAAACATAATCCTGTAAATCTTGGATACTAACATAATCTTTTAGTTGTTACCATCGACCTTTTGAAATTATGTATGAAATCATCAGCTCTTTTCTGGAGCTCTTCAGGTGGATATGAATCATACTGTAGATAAAATAGCTGATGAAGCACACTGTAAGTCATCCTATATGCTCTAACTTATCTAGATCGACACTTAGCTATTCAAATTTTGGATTCTTTCTATCCTAAGTAGGTTTGAGATCATTGATGGCCTACTTGACATTGAGAAGAGAAAAGGAGACAACCAACATGGTCAGTTGGAAAGCATCACAAAGAATTTATTGGCAAGGGAGCAGGCAGAGCATTCGATTATGATACTGTGGAAGTTATCGACATGAATGATGAGAGCATTAACAAGGTTGTTTATAGTCACTGGAAGGTGAAACAACAACAACAGTAATCAATGCACAACCATGATATTACCACAGAATAATGTCATTGACACCATGTCCTACATATCAATTAGGTTTACTAAGCTGGCCATAGTTAGCATCTTTTAGGGAAGCCACAATTACCAGTGTTGGAATTTGATGGCCTCCACCACACATTGAGAAAAATCCATATAGTGGCTTAAACTTGAACTTCAATATTGAAAAGAATTTTTATTCATATAAATATATTTCTATTGTAAATACTTGAATTTTTAACAGTCAGTTTTTCGAGCATCAAATCAAAGTTGGGGTCTGCAAAAAATGTCACACATCCTTTGATGGAAAAAGGACAAAACATTTCAATAGGGCTGTTAATTTTAAACGACGCTAACCTTTGAGGCTACTTGCATAGTTGGAAATAGAGGTCGTCATCATTTCTTGTTTTTGTAGGTATGAATGCAAATTATCTGTTTAGCTTATCCTTTTTTAGCCTCTATCCAAACTTTTTAGTTTGTCAGGTTATCTTCAGCTTTCTCTCTTCAACATAATTCTAAACCTTTTGCTTATTTAGACATTAAAACTAATGAACTATTGCCAATTTTTTCATGGTTGAGAGGTAAAGACGGTGACCTAACATTTTCTTTCTTTACCATAATTCAAAACATTTTTTTTCAAACATTAAAACCGTTGAACTATTGCCAATTGAGTCATGGTTGAGCGGTGAAGACAGTTGCCTGTCAGGTCACCCACCAACATTGATTGCCACAAAAAGCAGTTGGGGAAGGTGTCGATTGGGCCAATTGTAGCTCTTTTGAAGTTCAAAGGAAACACATTTCAAAACAAAATTGGTGAACTTATTTGATTTCAATATTGACTGGGCTCTGGGCTCTGGGATTTCTGATTTTAATTTTGACAAGCCAAAAGTAATGCTTCTGGACTTTAATGAAGACACTTTAAACATATAGTGAACTGTTCTGATGTCAAAACCTTAGACATGAGATCTTGATTTCCTGATTTGATTTTGATGGGCGAATAGTAATGCTTCTGTAGTTTAAAGGAAAAGCTTTCAACCATAAATAGTGAATTGTTTTGATTACATAATCTTCCACATGAGCTCTTTATGGAACCTTTCTATTATGAATTTTCGTAGGATACTAGGACTTATTAAAAGCTATTGGATAAAATCACAATTTTATCTCACAAGACCGTGGTTACCTCATGTGTGATTTCAAGCAAACAATCATCTTGTCACATAATCCGGTTGCATACTCAGTATGTGGGACGTTCGTATGCATAGAGGGTTGGTTGATATATGATCTTCTCTTCTTCTTCCTTTTTCTAACAGATGTAATTTTGCAATGTTTTCTTTGAATAAATTCAATGGAATTTTATCACATGCATTCAATTTCAAGAGAAAAATTGGTAAGAAAGAGTCGGTGACTTACGATCGTTGTCGGTTTGGTGAAGCCCCCATGTCCGCTACTGGACGCCATAACTGGAGGCTTCTTTGCAGTATTCTTAAGCTATCAAAATTCGCCTCAGCTTTGATTTTCCACAGACTCCTTTATTTGACAAATTGCAGTTAGATTTTGAAAAGCTATTAAAAGCTCAACAATTCAACCAGGCAACAAAGTGCAGTTTCCTGTTACCGCAACAATCCCGACCAAGAAGTTTTAAATTTATTTTCTAAAACTTCAAATTCAGCTCTTTGAAGCAACCATCTCAAAAACCTACAAAATTGACATATTAGGGAGAACAAACTCTATAACAAGCCTTTTGAAAAGAGCTTTAAAGTTGTGGCAAGAAGCTTTTAGCTCCAGGAGGATCTTGAAACAGAGCAACGAAGGAAGATATAAGAACAAATTTTTGTTTCGAATCCAAGACGGTGCAATCCACACTCCCACAATGCGGGTTGCGGGACCGCATTGCGGGAGCTTGAAATTTATTATTTGCAAGTTTTCCATCCTGCAATCCGCATCCCGAAATTTCGGGATGCGGGTTGCGGGATGGAAAACTTGCAAATAATAAATTTCAAGCTCCCGTAACCCACATTGTGGGATGCGGGATTTAGGATTCGGGATTTGGATTTGGGATGTGGAACATTATTATTTATAACCTTTACAAAAATGTAATTACTTTAAAAACCCTACTATGATAAATAAATCAAAATTCAACATTCTCCAAAACACACATTAGATCGAAATACATCTTATCTCTAGGTGGGTCTTAATATAATTACCAGGTTATATTACATTATGAAGAGTTATAGATGGCCTAATTCTACATTATTATTACGTGCAGGTGCTTGAGAGACTCCGGAATAGTGTGCCTGCATTGCTATCGGAAGCATCACGTGGAACTACACTTTATGGTCGTTATAGGCACATTCGAATCAGAGTTTTCTTCCAGCAGAATTGCTTTCACAAAAGTTTGTACTGTGATGACTATTATCTATGACCTCTATGATACTCACGAAATGCTGGATGAACTCAAGATATTTACAGAGGCAGCCAGACGGTAAATTCGAAGCACAAATACTTTTCAGATGGCATATTGACAGCGTACTAATTGAAAATGGAAATGATTTGTTTTGTAATTATGGAAAAGGATTTGTCATTTCTGTGAGAAAATCACTTCCTCTTACAGTGTCCTGTTTACATCTACATTAGATCTCAAATTAAGTTGCATTACGGAACTTCATAGCCTTTTAACATGTCAAAATTATAGTGAGCTCACAAAGCTTCTCTCCAAGCTATTTGAGTATAGAAAGACAATTTTAAAACAAACTTAATAATTAATTTTTTTAGGTCCAATAAACCAAAGTTTGGTCTAAAAAGACGTTAACTATCATCATCATCAATATAAATTCTGTATTCCATAAAATATGCAGGTTGTTTTATATGTAATTTGCTTATGTTTCGTTTTCTTATTGCTATTAAGTTTGGTTTGACACCATGTGAACACTATACAAATAAATATTCCAGATCATATCATGCCCAAGCAACATTGTGTTATACTGGAAGCATGGATCTTTGTTAATGTCCAAATGCACTACCCTATAATTATTTTTTGGGATCTTAGACCTGTTTATTTATACCGTTTTCAGATGGGATCTTTCGTTGATAGACAACCTTCCTGACTCCATGAAAATTGCGTTGGAGATTTTCTTCAAGACATCCAATGAACTGATTGCTGAAGTTTTGAAAGAGAAAGGGCGAGATATGGCAGCCTACATACGGAAAAATGTAGTATGTAGAAGAACATTTTGTTCAAAACCATCAAAACTTAAAAAACTTGCAGTATTTTGAATTTTAATATTTTTGAAGTTTTTCATCCTGCATCCCACACTCTGCAATTGCGGGATGAGGGATGCGGGATCACAAAAAAAACCGCACTCACAGGAACAAAAACTTTTCCACATCCCACATCAATATAATGTAACCTCAGGTTGCAGTAGTCGAGTTATTTCTTAATGAATCTTCTAGACTTCATGAATAGGTGCTTTGAAGAATTTCAAAGTTAAAAAAGGTTCCATAAAAAAACACAAGTTTACATTTTATATATATTAATTAATCATTTGCATTTCAAATTATCTTTACCCACTTCTTTTGGTAAAAGAAAATGAATTTTAATGCCTTGCCTGGCCTTCATGAATAGGTGCTTTGGAGAATTTCAAAGATGAAAACGGAGGGTTTTTCTACAATTCCACTGGTGATCAACTTGAAGAAGAAGATGATAAATGAATGAGAAGCATGTTGTCATTGTTTCAAGCTTCTAACATTTCATTTCTTGGAGAAAAAGTGATGAATGAGGCAAAGGAATTTACAACATATTATTTGAGGGAAGTTTTAGGACGAGATGTGATAGACATTGATGAAATCCTTTTGAGAAAGGTAAACAATAAGAAATTAGTATATTAGGGTTCTATGAGTATAACACCTCTAAAAATAAATACACTTCAATTTTCTACACAATTATATACTCATTATAATATTCCATAGACATATTTTGAACATTAATGAAACTTGCTTCTTGTCAAACACCCTCAATTTAGGTGAAGTATGCATTGGAGTTTCCTTGGCATTGTAGTCTGCCCAGATTGGAAGCAAGGAGCTATATCAGAATATATGGGCAAGATGGTTCATGGCTCAAATATTCATTTTCTAAATAAAAGCATATTTCACTTAACTGCCAGCTTCCATAAATATTATGCATATGCTAGGGAGTGTCTTTTTTCTTCAAAGGTCTAATACTAACTGAAACATTTTAGAGCTGGTGAAATTGGACTTCAATATTCTCCAAAACACACACCAGACCGAAATACAGCTTATCTCCAGGTGGGTCTTAAGATAATTCCTAGGTTATATTACGTTATGAAGAGTTACAAATGGCCTAATTTTGCATTATTATTACGTGCAAGTGGTTGAGAGACTCCGGAATAGTGCACCTGAATTGATATTGGAAGCGTCACGTGGAACTGCACTTTATGGTCGTTATAGGCACATTCGAAATGGAGTTTTCTTCCCGCATAATTGCTTTCACAAAAAATTGTATTGTGATGACTATTATCCATGACCTCTATGATACTAACTGAACAGTGGATGAACTCAAGATATTTACAGAGGTAGTCAGATGGTAAATTTGAATCACAAATACTTTTCAGAAGGCATATTGACAACGTTTATAAAAACTCTCCCACAAACTCCAAACCCAATACTCGAGAGCATTGACGAAAACGTTAATGGGAGGAGAAGACCAAAACTAATGGTGATCCCAATATCGTCAAGACCAAAACTGATGATGTTCCCAATCTCATCATGACTGAATATGAAGCAGCATATATCATAGACTGGATAACACTTTGCCTGCTAGTGGATAATACCACATCCAATTTTGATCCAACACCTCGTCAAATTGAACCAGATGCAAGACTCCGGATGGAGAATGTTTTGTAATGTTAAAGCCTGAGTGTTTTCAGAACATAGTTGAATTGGACATGCCATGGTACAAAATAAAGCCTGAGCGTTTTAATTCCATGCCGCTTTCTTCCGTATTTGCTAGATCACGGGATATACCAACCAGAAATTTTAACCATGGAAAATTTAACTCGCCAATCACAATGCTACACGTGTCGAAATGGTAATGGTCAGGGAGACGAGGAATCTTTGAGACTGCATCTCCATAGAGAAAATGCCTTTGGCATAATTATGTATATTTTGAATTGATGTGATATTTAATCTTTTATTCTATATATTTTGAATAGGATCCAAATTAATATTACTCACATGCGAATAATTTGTTAGAAAATTTATTTAATATTTTAGGATTATAAAAAAATATTTTATAAATATTAAATATTTATATTGAATATTTAAATATAAGTTAAATTTATATGAATGTGTTATTGGTTTTTATTTTTAATGAATCCAAGTTATGTATAATGAATATATACTCTTAATAATTTAATTGTTAAGGATAGTTTATTTATATAAATTTAATTTATGTTCAAAATTATGAAATATGATTTCATAAAGATATTTTAAATATTAATTAAGTGAATTATCATAAAAAAATTCAAAACTAATATATTTTATTTTCTTTTATTAGTATTTTTTTCAACAAAAAATCATTATTGCTTGATATTCATTAAAGACACAATTATGGAAAGAATTGAGATTAGTGTCATCAACAAACTAGTTCCCAATATCAGACTCCTACAAAATGATATTAAATATAATCAATCCTTAAAAAGAATAACACTTTAGAATGATTCTTACATAATAATGTCCAGAAAATCAGTAAAGTCCCAAGAAGCTAATGCAATGAGCACAGATGATAATAGAAATAATTGAAAGTAGAAAGATGAGTGAACATTGTCCAAAGAAAACAAAACTAATAAACTAAAAAAGTGATGTTCCTCAATAAGTCTGAAAAACGCCTAAGGACACTCTTATGAGATCTTTTTATTCTTCATAAAACATTAACCCTTCATCCAGACCAAGGGCCTTCTTCGACAAGGATTTTCTCTATTGTTCAACTCCCTAAAGATATGCCTAAAATTAATGCAATAAAAATCTGTTAGCAAATCCTAGACTCTGAGTTTCCATTCATGCAGAGCAGTCGCCTGTAAGTTTGATCTCCCATTAATCCATTCGATCAGAACCCGAGAGTCACCAAGGACTAACAAGGAAGTAACATTATTTCTCCCCAAAAAAATGAGAAGGCCCCACAAGGCCAAAAGCTCTGCATGGGGAAGATTCAATTGATTAATTAGTCGCTTCATGTCCAATGGGAGCCAGTAAACAAGCATGTTTTGAATGATAGATTGTACTAAAATGTGACAACCATCCAATGAAAGATATTTGTTTGTCCAGTGATTGATACAACCTTCAATTTTCTTAACAAGCCAATACCAGTCCACCAAGTAGTATTTGTTTAGATTTAAAAAATAACGAGGTACTCTAAGCCCAAATAAAGAGACCCTAACTGGAATGAAAATAATGAATATAACATGCTCAAGGTCTTGTGCGAAACCCCATATGAAGAAAATATGTCTTTTTTTGTACTTACCTCCATATCAATGGCCTCGCAAAAAATCTTAATTATATCCCTGAATGCTTTCCACTCCACCAAAGTCCCCATACCAAACAAGAGGACATCGGCCACAAAACTTGCAAATGTGATATGGAAAGATCTCTGGTAATTTTTATACCATGAATTTTCCCCTTCGATCTATCCTTAAGTACCAATATGTTGAGGCCTTCAATGACCAATATAAAGAGAGAAGTGGAGAAAGGGGGCACCCTTGTATTAGACCCCTCAAAGACTTGAAGAATATTGTAGGGGACCCATTGATAAGAACAACAACATTTGTAGACGAAACACATGCCATGATCCAGTTAGTGATGTTCAAATATAAACCCACATGCAATAAAATTAACATGAGAAAAGTCTAATTGACTCGGTCATAATCCTTGACCAAATACATCTTTAGTAACATAGCCAACTTCTTCTTCATCTTGATAGTGTAAATAGTCTCATGAGAAACACCTATAGCATCAAAGATTACCCTATTGTTTAGGAAAATGAGTTGTTCACCCGACAGTCTCTCTACCATGAAAGAATTTATATCGTTGGCAATAAATTTCTCTATAAGTTTCTAAATCAAATTACACAAATAAATAGGGTGGAATTCGTTGAAAGACCCAGGTGAATTAGTCTTTGGAATTAAGGTAATATATGTTGAGTTTAATCCCACATAGACATGACCATTCCACCTAGATTCTTCAACCACCTTCATTCATTATATGATGTTTAAAAGTAATTTATGTATTCAAAAGTAAACATATTTATAGTCACATCAAATATGAGTTTTTTTATTCATTTTATTTATAGACATATTTTCAATTTAACTTAACCATAGTTACATTGATTTTAGTGTAAGAGGTGAGTTGTAAATATACCTTCCCCACAAAATTTCTAACTCATAATATTTTATTGTATCTCTTAGGAGGGCCATTTTAGACCTCAAAACTCCCCTAATGTTTTCAAACACTCCGAAAAATGATGGTGCTTGAAATACATTTTCACCATCAAATTTTATTTCGAAAAGGGTATGGGTGGAGCAGGAAGTAGGAAGTGATGAGGAATTAAGTTTATATGGTTACAATGGTCATATGAATGGTTCTTGTGAGGAAATATTGGATTTCTAGGTCAACCACATAAGAATATGAAGCTTTTAAAAAAGTTTTAAAAATGCTAAAACGATATGCCAAATCTGCTAAAAAACAACTTGCATGTTAGAAGTGTTTTTGAATTCCTGCATAAGCCAACATTAATGATTTTGGGCACAAATTTTTGGTTGATGATGGATTGACTTGATTAAATTTCAATATTAAAGTATATTAATGTAGGTATCACCAATAGAAACAAGTTTTGAAGACACAAATAATTGCAAATATGCCCAGGAGTAACCTAGGAAACAAGTTTTAGGAGTGATGATTTAAGATAGGCGGTTAGTATTTTGGGAATATATTTCTCATATGAGATCGAAACATAGTGGTTCAAATTTTTGTAAAATATATTCATAGGAGAATATTCTCTACGAATGTATTTGAAAAATTCATCGATTTAGGCATCCAAAAAGTGATTTGTCCCCACCATGTTCGTAGGATGCCAACTTTGCATCCAATCACCATTTTGGTCATAAATTTTTTCATTTTTTAATCCAAATTGGGTTAGAAACTATATTTCAATGAATATTGGATAGAAATAGGTTTTAAAAATATTCCCATATGATCTCTCAAAATATGGTTGTCTTGACTATGTTTTCATTGTGGTCGTTGAGTTAATTTGATACAATAATAGTGTGATAAAAAAGAGATTTCTCACAAATTAAGATATGAGTGTGTGTGAAGGTTTGTAGGCATGCAATTTTTAATGGAATACATCCACATTCTAAAAATCTCAATCATTCAATCTCTAGATTGACTTACATAGATGTTCTGCAACTTCTGTTGCAGATCCTCAAAATGATATATATCTCTTGGAATATGATAAAACCAAGATATAAAATGGAAATTAACCACATAAATTGATAATCAATCCATACATAATCTTGGAATTTTTTTTGTATCCTTGCTCCTCTAATGAATCCTCATTCACCAATGCCATGTTCCTCTTGCCAACTTCCTGGAAAAAAAGAGAGCGAGAGTGAGAGTGCAGGTTCCTACCACCACTCTTAGATTTCTCATTTCCATGTATTCAAATAACCACACTTATGCTTCTAAATGAAAAAAAGAACATTGTGTATGAGGTATCTTGGGCACTTTAGTCCAACAATTACTATTCCAAATAAGTCCTTGACACAATGTATAAAAATCAATGCTAGTTTATGCTAATGCACGTTTGACAACCTCCCAGACAATGATGCCAAAATGTTGGCCTAATTAATTACCACAGTAATTAAAAAGTTCAATCATAATTGTCAACCTGGGGTCAAAACACTTGTAAGGTGTCATGCACTATATGTGCAGGCTACATTGCTTAACTTGCATTGATTTATCTAATATGAGATGTAATGAAGTAAACTACTCAATTCAAATGTAAATTAAGAAAAGCAACTTAATCAATCTAACTAACAAACATAGGGGAGGCAGGTGCCAGGGGAGGGGGGTCATTCTGGACACAAGAGGAAAAACGATAAAAACCTTTGCTTAGGGATTGGGAAACAAGACTAACAACAAGGCTGAGTGGCTGGCTCTTTTTCAAGGATTGGAAATAATAGACATAAGAACCATCTCAAGTTTTCTAGTCTTTGGGGACTCTTGCCATGTAATTCTCAAAATGAAAACTGGTTACTCATCGGGATCCATTACATGCAGAAGGCTAAACAATAGGATCTCTCAGCTTCACCTTCCTGTGTAACACCCCAATTTTGACCCCGTTTGCATTAAAAATGTATATGATGTTTATATTGTATTAATTGTGGTGTGGAGCTAAAGGAAAAATCCCCACCATTGATTTATCGTTTTAGGTTCGACGACTAAAATCGATACTGATGGTATTTTGTGCTAGCCGACACATTATAATTTTTGGACATCATGTAAATATGCAATTTAATTAAAAAAACCCACAACCAACTATGTCAATGCAACAAATAATGAGAAGGGGGCATGATTCCTAAGGATAAGGGGGGGGGGGGGGGAATATTTAACCTTTGAGCCAATGGGGAAAATACAAGTGTCAAAAGGAGAACCCATCAACTTCCAAGCACCTTTTCTTATCTTATTCACCAACCAATTAAATTCTCCAAAACTTTAGTTGGGCAGTTATTGCCTTGGGGCTTGGGGAGTATGGGTAGCCATCAATTCTGGCAGGGTTGTCAGCCTTTACTACACGTTTTCCCAAGGGGAAGGTTTTTGCACATTTTCCCTCACGTGGAAGAGAGAAACCACACACCACTCACGACCAAGAGATTTTCCTCATGCACTCACGCGAAGCCATGCATTTTTCTTCATGCACTCACGTGGCTGAGCTCCCTCACATTTTTTTGGTTTGTAGTGTGTTTTCCCTCACATTTTTTTGGTTTGCAGTGTGTTTTCCCTCACGTGGGAAGCCATTTTATTCAATTTCCCCAGGATGGGAATTCATTTTTGGTAATGATCAGTGGGTGGGTTTCCTCCCCCACGATTTGGATGCATTTCCCCATTGTTTTCTAAGTTGGAAATCGTTTTTGGTAATGCCTAGCGAGTGGGAGAAGAGACCCACAATTTTATTGGGTGTTGTTGAGTCCGTTTTGGCCACGCTAGGGCCAAAACGTCCCTAGGAATCAAATTTCTGTTAGGGGGATGTTTTCACCCATCTTGGCAATTCATTTTGTTGCCAAAATAGTTTTCCTCACCCAGAATTGTGTATCTGATTGTGTATGCATCTATGCTTTGGTATGAACTGAATTGGGAGTGGAAATGGGCTCTGACCAGCTTGATAAACCTAGTGTGCAAAAGAACCTCACTGACATATTTAGGGGGCTGGTTTTCTTCTTTGCACATCCTGAATAGCGCTGGAAGGGAAGGCATAGCCCGCGGGACTGTGTAATAGAGAAGGGGGTGCTTCCTTGTGTTGGGTGTGTAGATGTTCTAGAAGACAGGCTAGATATGGTGTAGGTGTCCATAGCTCTGTGGTTGAGCTCACTAGCTTAGCACTTAGCCTTTCTAGCTCCTTTGCAGCCTGATAAACCCAACTATGTTGGCTTGGCTAAATTTTGTGGTATCCTTGGATATGTGTGAGTTTTCTAGTGTTCCTTATTCCTTGGGGCAATCATGCCCAACTCGAGGGTGGCAGTGTTGCTGAGAGATTGATGAGCACACTGGCATATGGTTGGGTGGAACGTTGTAGCGATATAACTGGTTGCGGGATGAGCTTTGCTTCCAATATAAGTATTCTTGTGTTTAAATCTCTGTATTTACATTTGCTAATGAATTAAGATGAACATGTGAATGAATGGAATGTATTTGTTTCTGCTGTATGTTAATGGTTTATGCACTTGTGTATGTTTGTACTTCAATGTATTTTTATATTACATTGATGGGGCTAGTTTTCCTGGATTAGATAGAAGCATAGTCATGTCCTCTCTTCGGTAGAGGGGTGGCGACGTGGCATTGTGGTATCGGAGCTCACGTTGTAGCATGGGCCTCATGGTCCATGAAGAGTAGTGATAGAGGCAATATTACCCTCGATGTTGGCTGAAGAGTTCTGCTGATATGGTGTTGGCTAAATTGGCTGAGTTGAGTTGATGGCATGTTGAGCCGACGAGAAGAAGAGCAAAAGAAAATTTTCTAAGTGGTGAAAATTGGGTGAACTTAGTAAGTTTTTCGATACGTCGAAAAAGTTAGATGAGTTTTCTGATGCATCTCGGATGAGCTTTTTGATGCATCTCATATGAGTTTACAATGCATCTCAGATGAGTTTCTGATGCATCTCGGATAAGTTTTCCGATGCATCTTGGATTAGTTTTGCCGATGCCGAGGAAAGAAAGAAAAATTTTGAAATTTTTTTCTAAGTGTCAAAAATCCCATATCGGAATGAAAAGATGAAGTGTTTCCGATACATGTCAGGTGAACTTGGTAATTTTTTCCAATATGTCTGAAAAGTTTGATGGGTTTTCCGATCGACAAGAAAAGCGCAAGCTTGTCGATACGTTGGATGAACTCGACGAGTTTTTCCGACCCATCGGAAGGAAACGACAAGTTTTTTCGATCGGAAATAAATGTTGAGTTTTTTCGACGGGCCGGGAGGGAAAAGGTGAGTCCAGCCGACATGTTAGAAAACTTCAACGAGTTTTCCAATCTGGTGGAAAATCTAAGTTGCTCCGAAAAAAAGAAGAAAATAATTTTTGCAGGTTTCCAGTGGGATTTACAGGGATCGGATAGGAAAAAATGGCAGCGATCTTATGCGTCGGATTGCGCGAAAATAAAATATTTTCAAAAAAAAAACAAGGGTGCTGCCCTCGACCTGCCGTCGTCCCCCTAAGACAGTCGTTCTTTGTGAAAATAAATTTCCGTGTTTTGGAAAAGTTGTAAATATGATATTTTTCCAATGAAGGTAAGTAACTATAAATTCCTGTGAATGTTATGCAGCTAACAATTGTGTTTATTAACACATTTTGCAGAATCATAGTTATCTTCAAAGGCAGTATTCCAGATATTGCAGTTTGGTAAAGTGAGTTGTGGTTTAGCCATGAGAACCTTTAGCATAAATGATGCACAAAACCCCAATGAACATGAGGAAGATGCTATGGGGGAAATTGTCCGAGTTGGAAATGCTGAGATAGAGTCTAATGGGAGGAGATTGCAAGAGACTCCCCTAGATTTTGCAGCCACCATGAGAAGCCTAAGGGTGGAGATGCAAAGTTACAAGGAAGATAATGAAATATTGGTTAAGGCTCAGGAGGAGCATAATTAGTTGAATGCAGCCATGCTGCAAAGTTTAATGGACTTTCAGAGGTGGATGAACTGTGGGGACCGGATAGTAAGACCCGAAGGTAGTAAGAGTGGTACCAGAAGAAGGAATAGATCTCCTAGTGGGTCATCTGAATCTATAGGATCCACTAGCGGTTCAAGCTCTTCTTCTCACAAGAATTATAGGAAGAGGCATTACTAGAACCACTCATGTGATGAGTTTAAGAAGGCAAGGCCACCTACCTTCAATGGTGAGATAAAGAATGGTCAAGAAACAGAAGCTTGGCTTCTTGGGATGAGAAAATATTTCCAAGTCCGAGACTACTCTAGAAATATGAAGGCTAAGGTATCCATCTTCAATTTGACTGAAAGAGAATCCATATGGTGCGAACACTTTCTCAAGGGGAAGGTTTTTGCCCATTTTCCCTCACGTGGAAGAGAGAAGCCACACACCACTCACGCCCAGTAGATTTTCCTCATGCACTCACGCGCAAGCAGGAATTTTTCTTCATGAACTCACGTGGCTGAGCTTACTCATGTTTTTTTGGTTTGTTGTGTGTTTTCCCTCACATGGGAAGCTGTTTTCTTCAATTTCCCTAGGCTAGGAATTCATTTTTGTTAATGATCAGTGGGTGGGTTTCCTTGCCCATGATTTGGCTACATTTACCCATTATTTTCCAAGATGGAAATCATTTTTGGCAATGCCTAGTGAGTGGGAGAAGAGACCCACGGTTTTATTGGGTGTTTTTGAGACTGTTTTGGCCACGTTAGGGACAAAATGTCACTGGGAAATGAATTGCTGTTAGGGGGTTGTTTTCACCCATCTTGGTAATTCATTTTGTTTCCAAAACTGTTTTCATCAACCCATAATTGTGTATCTTGTTGTGTATGCATCTGTGGTTTGGTCTGAACTGAATTGGGAGTGGAAATGGGGTCTAACTAGCTTGATAAACATAGTGTGTGAAAGAACCTCACAGATAGATCTAGGGGGTTGGTTTTCTTCTTTGCACATCTTGAATAGCGCTGGAAGGGAGGCATAGCCCGAGGGACTATGTAGTAGAGAAGGGGGTGCTTCCTTGTGTTGGGTGTGTAGATGTTCTAGAAGCCAGGCCAGATCTGGTGTAGGTGTCCATAGCTCTGTGGTTGAGCTCACTGGCTTAGCAGTAAGCATTTCCAGCTCCTTTGAATCTTGATAAACCAAACTGTGTTGGCTTAGCTGAATTTTGTGGTATACTTGGCTATGTGTGAGCCTTCTAGTGTTCCTTATTCCTTGTGGGAATCATGCCCAGCTCAGGGGTGGCAGTGCTGCTGAGATATTGATGAGCACACTGGCCTATGGTTGGGTGGAACATTGTAGCGACATAACTGGTTGCGGGACGAGATTTGCTTTCAGGATAAGTATTCTTGTGTTAATATCTGTATTTACATTTGTTAATGAATTAAGATGAACATGTGAATGAATGTAATGTATTTGTTTCCACTGTATGTTAATGGTTTATGCACTTGTGTATTTTTTTACTTCAATGCATTTTTATATTACATTCATGGGGCTAGTTTTCCTAGATTAGATAGCAGCATAGTCGTGTCCTCTCTCTGGTAGAGGGGTGGGGATGTGACATCCTAATAACATATCCTTCTTCCATATCCTAAGAGCGAACAACGCTAAGGCAGACTCATTGGAAAATAGGGGGCATTCTCTTCCTCAAGGCTCCATTTTATTATATGATGAAGAGGCTAGTGTCAAACACATCCCCTAAGTTTCAAAAAGGGTCATCCTTCAACCCTCTAGGCCATGCCATGGGGTCTTTTTTGAATTATAGGCACATTATTTTTGAGGATTTGCTGCATCTTGGAAGCCCATGTAGATTATGGTGGGGCACGTGGATTCCTTTCTCCACCCTTCTTAACTGTCCATACTATCAACTAATTGTCCGTCTCCTCACTCCGAGCTCATCACACAGTCCTCATGCTCTAGGTCTTTCCTCCGCACGCGTAATGGATATTCAACGGCATATTATGCTTTGTCTTCATCCCAATCTCTATTCTTTTTCATTTCAGGAACGTGAGAGCTCTCTCGACGAGGAAGATCAGTCCCCTCTGCAAAAATTTGAGCCTGTAGTTGGGTTGGTACTGCTCACGGATAACACAAGCTCTATGCTTCTCTCCTGGCCAGTTGTTGTGGTAAGAGACCCATCTTTAACCTATGTTGGTGAATACTTGTCTGTGTATCATGTTTTTCTTGAGTTTATTGAACCTGCATCTTTTGATTCAGATTGTGTCGAGCTCAGGAATTTGTTCTCCTCTCTGTGTCTAGGAGATTTGGAGATTAATCCCCTTTTCTGGTCTGTCTTCCCCATTCAGATCCTGGATGTCTGTTTAGAGCGGGATATTTGGTGTTCTGGGAAGTTAGGGAAGCATAACCCACGGTGCAAAGTTAGTCAGAGTCTTAGCAGGAAGTTAAACCCTCTTGTGGAAGTTATGGATCGTAGAGGTATGGACCCGGTTCAAAGGACTGTCAAAGAAGGATTTGATGATTTAAAGGTTAACATTCAACGCTTGGTAGATTTTGTTGCTGTAGTAATAACAAGTAACGGGGAGATGACGAAGGAGGCAAAGCAGCTTGTGGATGATGTGTGATATATTTCCCACCAGAAAAGCTTCCATGACTCAAGGATTGATGACCACGATATGGAGATGAAAGAGATCATGGAAAATATTGATCGCATGCAGGAATATATTCAAAACTTAGTGTAGCTGAACCAGGGAATTCACGTCTAAGACAACCAGTACCAGCCGCTCAGAGAATGGAAGAAGAATCAGTCACCCAGCCTGTGGGGTTTCCAGGAAAACTTAAATGATTCCTGATTAGTCCATTTTTTTTTGTATAATATTAAATAAACCATTTATTCGATTATATACTATATCTGTGAATATTCAGAATAGAAACTACTTCAGTGGCTCTAGAAGGCCTTCTCTTTGGCCATATTTTGTTTCAAATTCTTCTTTACTGCTAGAATCTTACTACTGCTGTGTTTTTGTACTGAATGGCTGTGAACAACCCCTTTAATATATTTCTTTCTTAGTTTCTGTTAAAAAAAATCTAACAAACAAACACCCCTTAATATTTTCTTAATAGTATTAATACAAATCTGGTCTCTCAATCAATATTGAAAGCTTATTAATCCATACCTTGTAGAATTAAAATACTAATATATTACCGACAGTAAAAGGAATTAACTTATTTTGAAAAGGTAAAAGACTGTTCACAAAATCAAATTGCAAAAATGAATAAATAAACATAAAATAATTAAAAACAATTAAATCACACAATTACCTATTCTCATGGAGTGAGACATGCCTCCTGAGAACAAGGCAACAAATTAAATTTACATCTACATGAACTAATCAAGCACTAACATAAAATGATAAAGATACAATCTATATTGAAACAAGGTGTTATGAAAAATAATATATTCCATCATGAGTTGGATACATGCTCTAAGAGTCCTCCCATAGATTGGATAAGGTACTCTCTTTTATACATTTATTTTCTTGAAACTAAAATAACAAATAATAAATCTAAAACCAAAATATCCTCAAACAATTTTAACAATTTGCTAAAAAATTAGGATCTCAAATGCTTCTAATATCTTTGCTAACTATTCAAAACTAATCTTATCAGAAGTTCCAATACAGTTGATGATGCTCCTATATCCATGGCATAGTTGGTTGATGAAATGTTATCCTAAAAAAATAGGAATATGACCCATACATATTTCAAGTCTTGTTTTTGCAGCTTTTGCAACACCTGTAGCAAACATGCTTCTTTATCGCAATTAACAAATTTATCCATTTTTCAAAGATAAATGGAAATATTTTATTTTCTAATGTTTACTCATAAATTCAAGTGAAATACTAAATTAATTCAATGGAAAACATCTTAGGTCTAAATCCCACACATAAAAATTAAAATGGATTATTATAGGGTTATGTTAAATGGAAAAGGGCTTCGAATTAGGGACATGGAATATAAAAAATGATGATTCCATGACCCAAAAATTTCTCTATTCGGTGTGCCATATCATATTGGTGTCCAATCATGACACACACTTTGAATATGCCACCTGGAAAGAGTTATCATACCATTTGAAATTTGAGCACCAATTTTACTTTGTTTATTACCCATAGGGAAATGGGCAAGTTGAGGCCATAAACAAGGTCCTTAAAACCATGCTCCAATGGACAGTGGATTATTCAAAGTATAATTGGAATCATATGATATTTTCCACCGTATGGGTGCATCAAACGTCTTCCAAAACTGTAATCGAGTTCAATCCATTTCACCTCATCCATGGAGTGGAGTCCATTCTACCCATCGAGTGCTAGATACCATCTTTACAGCTGTTTGTCAAAAATTTTCTAGATACCTCTACTATGAAACAAAAACTGATCTCCTTGGAACAACCAGATGAGGATTTTCATACTACTTTACTTGACACCAAGGCTACCAAACAAATTTTGAAATTCCATTATGACAATCATGTCCACCCACTCTCATTCCATGAAGGCAGTCTCATCCTTTTTTATGAAAATACCATAAAAAATTGGTCGAGGAAAGTTTGTGTCCCTATAGCAGGGACCTATGCCATTACACATTGCCTCAACAAGGCTATAGCTTCTTCTTTATCTAGATGGCCAATTATTGAAGAATCCTCGTAATGGATTGTACCTCAAAAGATACTATCCATGAGACTGACACTTCGTGTTTGATTTGTATGATAGTTATTTTTTTCCCCTTGTGATGAGCCTTACAATTCATTTTTTTATTCGTATTAGATGGATTGTCATCATCCTTGTTATGTCAGTTACACTTACGACAAAAGTAGATATTCCTTGAATCTCGCCTCAACAACCTAGTTCCTTTATTCCTCTTCACACATCATGCATGTGTATCAGTGCGACCACTAATAATTAGGTAGAATACAATGAAATGACTAGCCTTTTGGTCGATGCTATCCATATGTGAATTCCTTAACTTTTTCTTTTCCTTAATTCCGAGATCCTTGTTGCACAATTGAGTAATTGTGATTGGGTACATCATCCTTGCCTTTTTAGAAAGTATATATGAGATAGAAAATTCATTACACAATTTGAATCCAATACATTCATTCATATACCTAGGTGTCCCATTGATTTTATGGATAATATAACAAATCAAATTCTAGATTCACGTCTTAATAATCAATAACAAGGAAATAAATCATGTATTTTCATTTCATCTATCCATTATCTAATGGATCCAATGATATGTACACAATAAGCATACATTGCATCCCATAATAACATAAGGCTCATGTAAATAAAAGTTGCATCCACATGCATATGTAAATATATAAGAATAAGTCCAAAATATAAGTGTTTACACCCATGATCCTATATTTCAATCAAATATGTGATACATAAGTAAAAAATACCATGTCCATAACACGGGGGCATGCCTACATCACTATCGTCATAATAATAAATGACTCCATATGAATGATCCTCTTCATTACTATCCTCCACCTTAGAGATGCAAGGGATAATCCTCTTAATCATATCCCAGATATTCCACAACTATATGTTCCACTGTCAAGTGCACTCTGATCATGGTGCCTAGTAGCACACGATGATCAACTCGTCATCTAGATAATTTCAGCTGTCATGCATCACTGATAACCTCCAATAGTCGATCTATGTACTGATGCAATCTCATAAAAATAGCCTCGACACTTTTCCATAGTTGCTATGCACAAGGGGAAATACCGACACCATCAATTCTACCTCGTCAACATTGAAATCCCACTAGGGGAACCAGTCCCACATATACACACACATATGATAAATAATTAGTACCATGTGTCACATAATCAAATATAGCTACCATTTAGCTCTAGTAGGTAAGCACGATTATCAAATCTATAATGCATAATCATATGTATCATATAGTCCCAATGCTTGACTAGGTGGGGGAAGTCTCTATGGAAGTCCATCCCAGCGTATGGGTCATCCTCAATAACTACAGGGATTTGGAGCCACTAGGTAAGGAATACCTGATCAAAGAAGTTTCCCACTGCTCTACCTTTTCCCCTTACCATCATCTCACCACATTGTTGCATCCAGGATTCCATAGACCCCCCATATCAGACAAAAACATGAGGGAACAATGTCAAAACTCACTCAAAGAAATATGAGTAGATGAAAGTCGCAAAGTATATTAAGGAACAACGTCAACACCCACTCATAAAAATCTTGCTACATGGTTCAACTGTCACCGAATTGATGCCAAGTACATTTGGGCCCACCCGAAGTACCTCCCACTCATGACCTACTTCATGATCATCATCTAACCACCGAAGATATTATAGGACCCCTCAACCCAAATACTCATATGATTCTAGTTGTCATCGCGTCTCTAGGATAGTGATGTTAATCAATAGTATGGAGGACCCATGCACTCATGGCTCCTCTCTATAGTTCTTGGCTAGAATATCCTCCATGTCAACATCCCATATATTTACGAACATTGTGTCACATTAGACCCCTAGCATAGGGAGTCTTGTCATAAAGCACATCTCCTAAAGGTCGAACTCTATTTTCTCACCCTATACAATGAATGCACCAACATCTTGGTCCTAGTTTTTGATGATCTTATCTAGCAATAACCTTATCTTCCTCATTAGTGGGTTCTCAAGGAGTTTGAGTAACCCATATCATCCAAGGATATCTCTCACCGAAGGATCATCTATTATATCTCTTCACACCTTAGAGAAATCCCTCTCCTTATAGTTTATCCTAATCCCACATCACAAGTTTCAACATTAGTCACATCTTTCCAAAACCTATCAAATTTTCTTGACCGCTCTTTTCTCAGGCAAAAGAGTGACCCTAGTTACACACAACTAGGAAAAATCAATGACCCAAGTCACTCTTTTTTCTCTAGCTAGGCATGAATGGAGTTTGCACATGTTCGTCATCTAGGCACAACCCAATCTCCCTTTATATCCTTTAATGTGACCAAGGACATAGGAAAGGCCTCAAAAAGTGCATCTTGCGCTTGAAATCCTTCGGGATTCCTTAAGGCATCTTGAGAGCCAAAATCTAGAAACTAAATGGAAAAAATTAAAGGGTAAGGTGAGAGAAATGATCTACAAGTCATGAAATCCTAATCTGATGGATGGAATGGAAGAAATGAACACATGAATATATTGACCCCATAATCTCCTCCAATGGTGAACAGTGAAAATGACACCTAGGGTTGTGGGACCCACCCATTTTATAGGTATTTGGGTTTGATTTTCTTATACAACCTCATTCTGATGAATCATTCACACCATTATAATATTAGTTCCATGGTCTTCTTGATTATGTGATCCAGTATCTGTGATTGAGAACTTTCCCATAAACCCTTTTTTTCCACATTTTTCATGTCCACATGTAATTTAGTTGTTGTCTCTATGTTATATGATCCATGCACATTTGGTTTTCTTTCCAGATGAACTTTTATGCTTTGGTATTATTTCCACGTGTGTAAGTACATGTTGTAGTGGTACATGCTTGTATTAGCATGGAGCCTCCTCTTACATGCATATTTCTTCAAACTAGCATATAGGTTATCTCCCTATGCAAAAAATCATGTGCATCCACCTTGTTTGACCCACAATTTTCCTATAGGACCCTCTATATTCGAGCAAGTGGCCCTTCCTAGCCACCCTTGCATTTGAACTTGCCTGGTAGTAGAGCCTTCCTTAAATATGTGTTGAGAAAAATTATATCCTACTACTGGTGTTAATTCATCAACATACTAAGTTCATCTAAATCAAACATCTAAGTTTGAAATACATGCAAACTTGACTCGAGAATATTAAGCAAATCTACTTTCAAAAGTTAATGAGATAGAAAACTAATGTACCTTGTTTATGTAGTTTGACCCTAGATTTATTTTCTCCCAAGATTTGGTCCCAATATTCACCCAATAACTTGCAAAAAAATTCACAACCATTCTCAAACAAACAGGGTACAAAACAATGTTGAAATTCAAACATAAAGATACATAATCAAAACTCGAATAATTGAATGAACAATGAAAATATAACCCAAATTTGAAACAACAAGTTGGGAAGGGGAAAATATCCAATTTATATTAATAACTATAACAAGACAATATATATACTTTATTCTGCTTGGAACCTTGTCAAAGCGAGATCTCAAGGTCACTCCTGCTTTATTCTCCACAACTCCTACCCAATCTCTACATGCGTAAAATGTTGAGGATGTTTGAAGGAAAACAACCCAACATATATGGATACAAGATCAAATGATGATTAAAAATACATAGGTAAATGAAGATAAATGGAGGAAAATATATCCAACATAATTTTATTATGAAAAATATCACCCAAAATGGCGAAACTCTATTTCTTTTATACTTGGCAAAGACAGTTGCCATCAGATAAGAGGAAGTTACAACCAAGGGGGAAGTTAATAGAACCACACTAACTCCTCCATATTTGGATATATATATCTTGAAAATCATTGACAAGGAGTGATTAAATCACAGGAATTCACGTAGCAATGAGCGATTCCAAGTTTTAATGGAAAACACTAGCAATATAAATGCAACAAGTGATTAAATCATAGGATGAATGACCTTTTAAAGTGATTTTGGTTACTATGTAAATTATTTTGAAAAGGATTAGGATCAATTCCAAATGATTATATCCTTGTAAATTGAATCCAAATTAAGGTTCTTCCATCCATAATGGTCCTTTTCTGTGACAGACAATCAAAATTTTGAAGTGTCGCCCTTTTAAAACCGTTGTTTCGGATGAGAAGTGTCGATTTGGGCTATAACGGATGCCCCCTAATGTATGATATTAGAAGGTAACATGATGGCCAAAATGCATTATTATAATCAATAGTATAAGAGTGGAAAACATAGCGAGAGCTTCCAAAATACAAAGCTTCAACAAAGTACCTGAAACAAAACAAGTTAGAGAGTTTGATCCAAGGTAGATATATCCATAAAGATCCAATACATATGTATAACAAATGTAACTGTCATGGACACGAAAATACAAAGTGGTTCCATGTGATATAGAAATGGGTCATGTCCACAAATGAACATAACGGATCCATTCCCAACAACTGATGATAGCCATAAGAATACAAGGTGGATCTATGTCAAACTAGAGACCATAGGCTCAAAGGAACATACTGGATCTAGGTCTAATCAATCATCAAGAGAATAACATAAAAATTGAGTAATGATCCTCCCAATGGTATCAATATCAGATAAGGCATGGTACAATATTCTGCAACTTGAGTGACTACAAAAATATGTGGATGCTACTTTGGGCCCAGGGTCTTCCTCCCAATCCGCCTAAAGGTACCAATCCTACCCACACGAATAGATGAGCTGAAGTCGGACATGGGAGATACCGTTTGATTACTAGTCATTGATGTATACGGTTAACAAACATGAGGGAGTCCACCAATAATAATAATGGGCTCCCATGTTCCTAGTTTTTGGCCTTGGAAATTTTTGGCAATATTCTGGAAGTAGTTTTGGTATGACCTAGGACAAGATAGAGTGGTCCGAGGAAGCATGATCGACTCGGATGTAGCAACCAATAAATAAGGAAACATGGTGCTTCGACGATGTCAAATGTGGAATTAATGGAAGTAGCATTTTTTTCCACTAGTATTTTTTATTCTAAGTAGTGGGAGCAAAGATTAGGGCTATGAGTTAAACCTATATATATGCAACAGATTGGGAATTTTCGGGTTAGAATGTTATTTAATGAATTAAGCTAGAAAGTAAGAAATTTTATGAGTCTTTATGTCGAAGTTGTGTGATATGAATATGATATGATATGAAGATGTTGTAGGTGAGAGTCGTAAGGATTTGTAATGATATCTTGGGCCTAGGGAAATGAAAGCATAATGCACTTAGAATTATGATTAAATTATGAAAAGGTGCGACATAAAGAAGAGAAAGGAGTTGCGACAGAGGGAGGAAGAGCAGATGAAGGAAAAGAAGGAAAATGAGGCACAACAGAAGCATGGAAAGAAGGAGTTAAGGAAAGAAGCAGTTCAAGAGAAAACTGCGGAAGTTGTGATGGAAGGAAGATGTGATAGGAGGAAGGAATGAGACAAGGAAAGGTGTGACAGAATAACAATACTAGAAGGTGTGCAGTGGTATAGCGGATGGAATAGGACAATATGGTATAACAAATGGAAAATGACAGTAGGGAATAAGGGCCAGAAAGCAGTAGTTGAGAATATCGTGGGTATGAGGTTAGATAGAGCCAGTGGAATCCACACGTAAGAAGGTATCTTTGTAAGTTAGGCCATTAGTGCCTACTATCATGTGTTGTTAGAATAGGAAAGATACCCTGTTGGATAAATGTAGAAAGTCAACTAAGAAAGAAACAAGTAAAGATCTTGTAAAGAGTCTGTAAATAGTCTATAAAACGAGGAACCAAAGTTGTATGAGGGTTAGCTCCTGCTTTGTAGTTTCTCTGCTGAAAACTCTCAGTTGTTATTTTTGGTCACTGTTGCTGCAAGAGGTGTATTTTCTAGTTTTGTTGAGTGCGTAGAGTCGAATAATCTACAGTTGAGTGTGTAGAAGTGTAGGAGAAGTTGAGTCGATCTAGGTTGTGTGTGGATCGTTAGTAGATTCAAGTAGAGAATGATTAGAAGATAAGATCAGAGAGCATGAGAGGAAGAAAGAGTTTGTATAGTTAAATAAGAGTATCTAGAACAGAGTCTGTAGCTTAGTGCATAGACAAAAGGTGCATACATTTCTCATGCTAGATGAAGAGCACCTTTGTGGTTTTTTCCCAGATGGGTTTCCATGTTAACTACTGTGTCGAATGTATGACTGATGAATGTTTTTAAAATGAATTTATATATGTTGTTGTGAGTTAACGTCAATGTAATTGCTTATAAACAATATGTTTATGTATGTCACACTATTATTATGAATGTGAGAATGCACATAGGTTGCATTGGGTTGTTGATATAATACATGTACAAGGAGGAATCATGTCGCAAATTGGTTGTGTAGAATAAGTATCAAAATGCCACCCATCAGGCTTGGTTGAGCACCTTGGCATGTCTCCAGGGGACAAGAAATCCCCCACCCCACTGCAGAAACCTAGTTTTGGAAGTTACCCAAAAGGAAAGATATCTTAGGTGAGACTGCATCTGCGCCACAGGTGTTGCCAACAGAGCCTTTCTCTGTCGGGCTGATATCTTGGGCTTTGTTGCTCTAAGCAAAAGGGACTAAAGCTAGGTCGTAGGGAAGTATATTAATACAACATGATCTGTAGGCTGTGTGCAAAGATATTTTGTAAGATAGAAGAAATAAAGTCTACAAGATGTGTGCACAAACATGAAGTGCTTATTTATTGTGACTCATTAATAAGAAAAGTGCTTTCGTGGTTTTCTCTCATATTGGGTTTCCACCTAAAAATAATGGTATCAAATGTGTGTGTTTGATGATGTTATGTGTTATGATCTTTTATTCTATTTTGCATCGTGGATTAAATATCATCAATGGTTGATCTAATATGATTGGTTCTGAATACCGCATTATTACAAATGCATGTCGTAGTTGTTTTAGTAATTTTATATGGAATGTAAGAGATCTGTTGAGGCTCTATTATTTTGTATGTTATGGATTTTTGGCTGGCCTCCTTTTCTGCTGTAGAAACCTAGTTCTTGCAGTTCCCATAGGTACCTCGGGTGAGACTTAATATGCTTCACAAGTGATGCTGAAAGGGATGGTATCTTGGGATTTGTTTGTGAATTAGTTAAGTGAACTTGGTTCAAGTATATTTGTGCCAACAAATGGTTATGTTTTCATGACCGAGATCTATGTTGAAGGGGGATGTGGCACCCATATATGTCGAAGATCGAGGACTAGGTTAACTAGAAGGTGAGGGAATTTTCTCAAGAACAAAACAGAGATCCACGATTAAATTGTGAAAAGTGGATACATAAGTATGTTTAATATTCATTAAATTTTCTTCATTGAGTTCCCTACCATATTAAATGAGTGGTTGTTTAGGTTAACCTTCTAAAAGAGGTGTTTTAAATGAGGTGACCCCAAGGTTTGGATGACCGAGTTAATCCAGACCCTAAAAGGTGTTAACAATAATATATCTTGTGTTGTTGATTACTATCTTGATAAAATATTGGAGGGGTACTTTACTAATTTTTCTATAGGAACCATGATGTCCTATAGTGTAGAAGAAAGATAAAATTTCAAAGGATCAAGAGGTAAGTATTTGACGTATTTAAATTTATGGAGTGAAATGCTTCTTTGTGAAATGGGGATTCTAAGGATGAAATCTGAGGAGTAAATTATCTGTCTGTGGTGGATCTGGGTGCCAACTGGATAACAGTCTAGGAGAACATATGGAAAGAGCTTAGATGGTCATGGGAGAAGAGAGTGAGATGGATGAAGAGTGTGGTTTCTTATGAAGTTGGAGAATATTTCAGTCAAACAAAATAAGGATAACTATGACAAGGAGAGAGATCTAAGGTGTGAATGAAGGATGAGACTACGGACCCGTACCATAACTTGAGGAAGAATTATATGATAGAGAGGAGGACAATGAGGAATATTACTAGATTATTTCAGAAGAAGAACATGCAGATCCATCTCATATTAGAGGCTATGCCATAAACATGACCCCACATACATATCCAGAAACTAAGATAAGACATAGTAGTTTGTTGTAGTTTTTACGAGTAAGCAAAAATAATGGTAGTAGTCAGAGTAATGCTTCGACTAATAATGAATTTCCAACTATTGGTCTTTTAGTACCAAGTTAATCAGTACCCCCTAGGAGTAGAATGGATGGGGATAATATTATGTTACCTATTTTCCATGGGATTGGGTCGAAGGATCCATAAAAATATTGGTTCTTATGTGAATCTGAATGGGATTTTAAGCAAGTGCAAGATGATAACGTGAAAAGGTCGTGGCTAATTATGACCTTTTGAGGTTGTGCTTTAGACTGGTTCATGAATTTTGCAAATGTACCTACCAAAACACCATAGAAAACATTAGCACAAATTAAGACAACATTAATAGATGAGTTTCAAAAGCTAAATTTTGAGTCACAATGTATTACCGAGTTTAAAGAAATCAAGCAGTTAACAACTAAATCTGTATGGGACTTCGACTAGAGGTTTAAAACATTGATGGCTTGTGTGAGTTTTGAGATGACTGATGTTGAACATGTTGAATGGTTTATCGAGGCATTATTACCACATATGACGGTTCCATTGATGGAAAAAAAAATTGCATTGCAGACTGAGGCCCTTGAACTTGCTATGAAGCTTGAAGCATCACATGTTGAAGAAATTGGTGTTGACATGGTTCATATCCAATCACATTTGGAAAATATGTCATTACAAATTTAAGATATTAAGAAGGGGAAACACATAAGATAACAAGTTTTGTGTACAATATGTAAAATAGAATGACACCATAAGGATCAATGCCCAACGTTCCATGAATATATGGATGCGGGAGCTCCTAACTCTCTGAACCATGGAGCTGGAGTCTGGTGTGGGATATGTTAGACTAGGGGGAATCAACCCGAGGAACTCTATCTGTTGCATGATATTGTAAGTACTCATAATAACTTGTTATATAAATTATGTAGGCCAGTGGGTCATGATGAAAAATATTGTTGATCCTATTAGTTGCTCATAGAATGCACATCAAAAGAAAGGGGAGGATCACACTGAAGGAAGCAACACATAGTTTAACCAGATGTGAGGAGGATTATGTGGACATGGGAGAGGAGGATTTGGTTAAGGTAGAGGCCATGTAATTTTTTACAATTGTGTTCAACTAGGAAATTTCACAAGAGATTGTTAGAACCCATGTTTGACCTACACATATTGTAGAGCACTACATCATACCATTGAACATTTTCCTCAACTTATAACAAAGTGGCAAGAAAAATCTTATAATAATTATAATCAGAATGTGCAGAAGATATTGTTAAAACCAAGAGGGAAGCAACCTACTATTGTTGTAGTCACATGAGGAGGAGATATAACAGGTGATGATAAGGGAATACCTAGTAACTAGCATGACAGGAGAGTTAGACCAGTTGTGCAGAGGCCATTACCATTTTATGTACAGAAAGAAAATGAGACTTTATTTGAAGCTAGGAATGATTTTATTCAAAAGAAAAATGGAGCCTCGACATATGCTCCATTGCCAGTATATGATGAAGTCCCTATCTACAACATGCCACCCCGCTTTGATGAATAAACTCCAAAGAGGTCACAAGGCAAGGTAACTGCACTGAAAATATTTTTAAAGAGTTGTCTATATTTAATTAAACATGAATATGCATTAAGGGAATTACATAGTCTACTTAATGAATTAGAAAGAGAAACTAGGTAGGAAAGGGTTGTAAACCACGTGCAAAATAAGGTAAAAACTATAATGGAACTACGAATTAATGCATATATTGGATACTATGACATGGATTTTGTCATTCTCTATCTGGGTTCTGATGTGAATATCATTACTAAGTAAACCTAGGACAATATGGGAAAACCTAATTTGGTGTGGTCACTTGTTCAACTGAGATTGTCCAACCAGCAGAAAGTAATTCCATTGGGAAGAATGGTAGGTATTCCAATGGAGGTGGAAGGATTACACACTTTTGCAAACTTTGAAGTTATAAAGATAGTCAATGATACCAATCACTATCATGCACTTCTTGGTATAGATTGGGAAAATGATAACCAAACTATCATAATTTTTAATAAAATATTGTTGATGTTAATAAATGGAGATACCATAGTTGTCACATCTTTGGATCCCTTAGAGGGTCTGAGATATGTCAAACTCGTCAAGGAGGAATGCGATGCTTATGATATAGAGAATATTTATAACATTAATTCAAGAGTAGATGATTATGTCAACCCTTTAATGGATGGTACCTTGAGTTGGAGGAGCATTAGTTTGTGTTCATCAGACTCTGAAAAATCTCTAGAAAATTGGAAAAACAAGCTACATGAAGTTTTTATGAGGAGGTGTGCACGTGTTACAAAGTCACCGCACTGGTTTGGAAAAGAGGTATGTGATCTTCCTACTTATGAGGGCTTACCCAATTTATATTATTTTATCACTTATTTTGAATTCAATGTTCATGAGAAGCAAATAATGTTAGCATTAGATGTATCCCTAAAAGCTACTTCTTCCAGGTGGCGGGATTCCCATAAACAAACCATAGTGGTCTAGTCACAGTGTAGAATCTTGACTAATAAAAATAGAGTTTGGAGAAGGGATTTCATATATTAGAGTAAAGTACAATGGTTTAAATATTCATGTGGAACATTTTACCACATGTACTACAGCATGGGGAAACATACCTAAGTAAGAGTGGGTCCATATGTTTATCCATGCATTGGACACTATAACCAGGAATTGGTATACATCACTGGAGCTTCGATGAGGTACTATGTACTGAGATAATATAGCTATGAGTTTCAGATGCACATCTAGTTATGAATATGAGAGTCCAACATTGGACTCATCCCTTCAAGTTATTAAAGCTGTTATTTTTGAAGAAATAGTACAAGAACCTCTATCTAACATGTCACAATGGGTTGTGGCACTTGAAAAAGTGATGGAATGCTACAACATTTTGGGATATATAGATGATGATGACTCGAGAAATGTGCACATCCCAAAAGATGAAGGAAACCAAGATATAGAAGGTCATGATATCACATCTAAGAAATTCTTGCAACCGTTGAAGATAAAGAAGGTAAACATTGGTTCTAGTGAAAATACTAAATTTGCTAATATCAGGGATAATTGGGATGATGAGACTGTAGGTAAAATTACTGACTCACTACATGGATATCAAGATGTGTTTCCTAATAAGTTTTAAAAGATGAAGGAAATTATTGGTGATTTAGGATAAGTGAAGATTCTGTTGAAGCCTGATGCAAAACCTGTTAAACAAAGGCCCTATAGACTTAATCTGAGGTATAAAGAAAAAGTTAAGGTAGATATTGACATAATGTTGGATGCAGGAATTATTGATCCTGTTAAAGAGTCTAAATGGATTAATCCAATGGTGGTACAAGGAAATAATATAGGTGAAGTTTGAATTTGTGTTGATTTGAGAAAATTGAATGATGCATGTTTTCCTAAATCGTTTCTTACACCATTATTGATGAAGTATTAGAAAATGTGGGTGGCAAGGAAGCTTATTCATTTACTGATGGGTTTTCTAGGTATCATCAGATTAATATTTCTAAGGAGGGTCGGCACAAGACTACCTTTGAAACTGAATGGGGTTGTTATCAGTTCACAGTTATGTCACTTGGATTAAAGAATGGCATAAATATTTTTCTAGAGTGGTTGTCACAACATTTAAGGAATTCATTCATAAATTTTTAGAGGTATACGCCAATGACTGGATAGTATATGGAATGATTAAGAATCATATTGAGAGCCCAAGTTTGATGTTAGATGGTTGTAGATATTATCATATATATTTAAACCTAAAGAAGGGTATTTTTGTGCTCTATTTGGTATATTGTTCAGACATGTGGCCTCTAAACAAGGTCTATTGATGGATCTTCGTGAAGATCAAAATCATAGTAGATTTTCCTCCACCTACATCGTTGCGACAATTAAGAAAAACATTGGGTTATACTGGTTAGTATAGGAAATTTATAAAAGGGTAAGCACAAATCAAGCTCCGATGTAAAAACTGTTGAAGAAAGATATTAAGTTCTAGTGGAATAAAGAGTTTCAATAGAACCTTGACACATAGAAGGAAAAGATGGCGATAATTCCTATTTTAGTGTTCCTAGATTGACGAAAAGAATTTCATGTGCACATTGATGCGTCATCCATTTCTTTGGGCACAATTCTTGCTCAACTAGGTGAAGGGGTTATTGATCATCCAATTTCATAGCATGAAATTGTCCACATCAGACTAAAACTACACCACAACATAACTGGAAGGTATAGCTATGGTGTATTCTTTACAAAAGTTCAAACATTATTTGTTAGGAGGTCATTTTGAAATGTTCATTGATCGTTATTCTTTGAAGTACTTAGTTGACAAGCTAGTGTTAGGGGGAAAATATGCCAATGGTTACTACTATTCCAAGAGTATGAAACAAAATTATAGTAAATATAGGAAGGTTGAATGTGATTCCTGATCATCTGTGGAGGTTAGATATAGAGAAGAACCAACCAACTTGGACGACAACCTCTCGGACACAACTCTTTAAGGTAAAAATGGTAGATGAGTAGTTTGAAGACATTGTAAATTTTCTAAATACAGGTATGGTGCCAAAAGGGCATATTGTAGCACAAAAGAAATAGTTGGTTTTCAAAGCTATAGATGATAAATTGATAGCTGGTTAGTTATATAAGTTAGGACCATATGAGATATTATGATAATGCATCTTGAAGCATGAGTGTCCTATGATTTTGGCTGAAACTCATGACGATTTTTCAAGGGGTCACTATGGAGAAAATGATACAACACATAAAATATTGAGGGTAGGACTGTGGTCGCCTACCTTGCATAAATATGCGAAGGAGTATTACAAATCCTATTATGTATTCTAAAGAAATAGAAAACCTTTAAGGAGGGATGGAATTCCATTAGTTTCGTAGGTGACATTGCAAGCCTTTAACAAGTGGGGTGTCGATTTTGTGGGTCTAATCAAACCACCAGTGAAGAGGTCTGGTGCATGGTATATTATAATTGCGATAGAATACCTGACCAAATGGGATGCAGTAGCATAAGAGAAATACTGTAGTGCTGTGACAACTGTTGAGTTCCTATTTGAAAATGTAATCAAAATTTTTGGGTGCCCTCGCATTTTTGAGTGATCAAGGAACTCACTTTGTAAATTAGACCATCATAAGCACTGACACAAGATTTACAGATCCATCATCAAAAGAGTACTCCATATTATCCACAAGATATTGGGACTATTGAAGCATTCAATAATATTTTGGAACATACTTTGACTAAAGTCTGTAATGTTAACCATGATGATTGGGATTTGATAATCCCTATAGTTTTATTGGCGTATAGGAAAACATGCAATAATTTGATAGGACATACACCTTTCAAATTGGTATATGGAAAATAGGCTACCATTCCCATGGAATATATCGTACCAAGTTTGAGGATTAATACCTACACAGGTATGCCATATATTTGTGCAATTTAGGAAAGGTTGTCACAACTTTTGCAATTAGAAGAAGATAGATTTATTGCGGGGTTCCAACAATAAGTTTAGAAGGAAAAGGAGAAGGCCTAGCATGCTTGACACATTACCAAGAAGTAGTTCTAATGAGGGATTTATTTCTTCTATATGACAATAAGTTATTCAAATCTAGGTAAACTAATAATGCACTAGTTAGGACCTTATGTGATCACTTATGTGACATAGGGGGGTGTTGTACAATTGCAAAAATTAAATGGGGACCTTCGAAAAGAGATAGTTAATGGAATCCATATGAAACCTTATAGGGACAATCATGTGTTTCCTAACTAAGTTTGTATATGTAAATTAAAAGGATAAAAAAAATTAAAAAATCCAAAATCCAATTTTTTTTTATGTTGTGTCGAATTATTATATCTTTTTTGTCGAAGCACGAGCCTTTTTAAATAATGGTGTCGCTTTGTCGAAGTTTCAAATGTATCGCAGATGACCAAATTGGTAATTAAATCATGCATGTGTAATTGAAAAGCATGGGAAAATATTTAAACATTGCATTAATGAAAAAGAAAAAAGGTGGTTCCCAGACATAATAAATGTGCTTAATATGGAAATACTAAGTTGAAAATATAAGCCTATGAAGTGTTAAAATATAACGTGATGCAAAAGACACGTTCAAAGTGCATTGCATATTGGAGAGTAGCAAGCAAAGAACACCATCAAAGAATAGTTTGTTTTGAAAAATGTTCTGTGAGAAAGGTCACTAGACGACATCATCCAAGACTTCACGGCGTCAAAATTACTGAGAACTCAGGTAGAACCACATGTGGTTGGGGAGTAGGTTCTAATAGTACCACCTGGTGCAACAAGGATTACCGCACGAAAGATGCTCCACATGTGGAGCCATGAGAGAAGAAGAAAACATAAAAATGATGCAAGGGGCCATGGGAGAAGAAGAAAACATAAAAATGATGCAAGGGGATTCTACATCTGTGATGCTGTCTGGGTTACAAAAATACATATCACCGAGAAAGCATAACACTAAGCCTGTTCAACTATTGAAGGATGGTAAATTCCCATTTCATACACTAGAAATCCTTGTAGGAGTTCTGCAGGTGGGAGACATGTTAGGGAGGTTACCTGATTTAAAATATATAGACCATGATTTAGTGGAAAATTCAATGTTTCCATAATTTTAGCTAGATAAGTATTCTTGAATGGTACCCAATTTAAAAGGAGGAGCATGTATCATAGAGCCGCTTGAGTGGGCTTCGAGATTATAGAAATCCTATATTTTAGGCCTACTGAAGATCCCACATATTGGTCAAAGTGTTGAAATAAATGCCTTTGTAGAAAACTATTAGTATGTGTTCGCGATGGATTTTTGTGGCTAGATAGGTACATCTCAATTGATATGGATGTCGTGGAAATAATTATGGGTCTTCCTACTCAAGGGGTGGATCGAGAAACATATTTTGGGGGTAAGGAGAAGGTCCAACAAATCACTTGTAAAATGAAGGACAAATATGGATTGGAGAAGAGAAACCAAGGTTATGAAGTAGCATCAATTGATGATTAGGCTATTCGATTCACAATGAGGATCCTTTCTAGTAAATTTCTAAGGAAATGTTGACCAAACAAGGTTCATGCTCCAGTGATTGCAGTGGAGGAACAATGTGTCGAAGGTGTTCAAGTGAATTGGCAACGTTTATGCTAAATGAGTTTTTAAGTGACTGTTGGGATGCACAAGAAGCAAGTAATATGTTCCATTATTTGTGGTTGTTGTTATTGATTTCTTTAGTTGTGTGGGAAGAGCCAATAGATTCTCAGTTTGCAAAGTTACTGCTTAGATTCCCTGTGGCTACGTGATTTGCATCTTTATGAGTCAGTAACAATCAATATTGACAATGGGAGTCTAATGTTGTATTCTTCCTTTATAAGGAAGATGTACATTTAAATATTAGGAAGGTTCCTTGGATGGAACCTTGGGTTGTAGATATTTTTAAGTACATTATTCACTTTAAGGAAACCCCACAACATATGTATATTCATGCTCGGAGGGACCCTAATAAATAATAATTAACAACACACTACAAGTTGACGAAACAAAAGATTGGTGAAATTATTCATGAATGGCCCTAGGAGTAGAAAGTGCCAGTTCTTGTAGAAGAGAAATCACTAAACGTGTTGCAAGAAGCATATCCTGTGACTCAAGCAAAGACAAAAAATAATGGGCAAGGTAAGGATGGGAAAAAGATGCAGGTTGAAGAACAATTTAATGAGACAAGAGGAGCAGTAGAAGTGGATGGTACAAAACAATATCCATCTTTGTCACAAGAACAGGGAAGGGAGTCAGGTGCAATACAATGAGGTCCTTCGACAAAAGGGAAAACAAAAGTTTTGGAACCACCAGCAAGGAGGAAGGCCAAGAGAAAATATCATAAGAAAGCTCTAGTGTTGGCCTGAACAGAAGATGATGTCAAACTCCTAACAGATAGATTTAAAGATACCATAAAGACCATTTGGAGAAAAGGTGTCGATGCACAGTTGAAATTGTATGGAGGAATTACAAATTATATCAGTGCACTACCAGAATTATTGGAAGGAATATGGATCGCGTCAGATCCAAAAGATGCAGCAACATGAATGCAAGTTGATCCATTTGAAGGAGAGAGACCAATGTCGCAACTTATTTCAGGTTTTCCACCACAATTTGTGACACTACCACCATGAGAATTAAAATTATGGAAACATATATATAGGAAATTATTGAAGGTCTAGGTTCTCTTGATATGCACTTGGCATAGGTACCAATGCATACTTTGCATACTCTTCACTTGAGTGTTGCGGATGAAATAAATGATTGAAAAGAATACATCTACAGTTAGATGCTGAAAGAAAGTATAGAGCATGCATAACTCATAGAAATATATAATGGGATTAAAAAGGATAATTATGAAGTATTTGATCAAAGAGAACGACTGCAAAAATCTATAGACATAATCTACAGTGAAGTCTCAAAAGTTTAAATGTAAGAAGCAATACTGCTTGAAAGCAAGATTACAAGCTTGAGCGAAGTTATTAAAGAATTTAGGGATAAAATTCATGATTTGGAATCCAAAGTGACACCAAGTACACCACAGGAGGTATGGGACCAACGAAACATCGAATATAAATTCTCCATAGCTAAGACTAGGAAATCCAAGGAGGAATGTGCTAAGTTGTTCAACAAAAGTACTTAGGTTCGGGTAACTTTGATGGGTGACAAAGGGATGCAGGAATACACAAACAAATTGGATAATGTACAGGTCAGAGATGTGAAGATCAAAGAATTAATAAATACTCTACCACCATAGGAAAGGATGACAAATGTGGTTGACAAAAAACAATTGCAAATGAAATTCAATCGGTTGCAAAAGGAGAAACACAAAATGATTCAAAGATAGATTCCCTGCAGAATTAAGCGGTTCATGTATCTGATATTAATCAGGCAGAGCACGAAGAAATAAGAATATAGTTTAGTTCATTGAAGAACAAGTGTAGGGAGGGGTAACTACTAAGGTATTTATGACCCTAGAAGGGCATATTGAAAAAGTGAAAAATATTGTCAAATCAGTAATGGACACCTATGGATAGTTTTTGTTGTAGTGGAAGACACCTGAGAAGGAACCTAGAAGTGGCTTGGGATGATCCACATGTGAGTTTCGGGGGGCATGTTGGCCCCACGAGGGATTCACTTAGTGAACCTCCCACATAACACATGCAATCATGGAATGTTAAAGAATACCCTTAATTTTTGTATATATTGGTCCAAAATACTTTTGTTGAAACCCCCTCCCAATACCTAAAACCTCTCCACCACCCCTTTTTATACCATAATCCTTATAAACCCTCCTAACCCCCCACCCTAAACCCCTCATCCCCCTAATACCTGCAATATATTGGCCTGATTTTTAAGAAATTTAAAACCCACAATATGAACTAACGTGCTAGGATATTGCTCAACAAGTGAATCCCTCGTGGTTGGCCCTAGAAATTTTTGGAAACATTTTGGAAGTATTATTGGTATGAAAGAGGGAAATATAGAGCAGTCTGAGGAAGTGCGATCGACTTCGATGTAGTTGTCGATAAATAAGGAAATGAGGTAGTTTGACGATGCCAAACGTGGAATTAATGGAATCGGTTACAATTTATGTCCACTTGTATTTATGATTCTAAGTAGTGGGAGCGAGGATCAAGGATATGAGTTAAGCCTATATATATGTAACAGATTGGGAATTTTTGGGTTAACTAGTTAGTGAATGAATTAAGCTGGTGATAAAGTAAGAAATTTTATGAATCTTTATGTTGAATTTGTGTGATATGAAGATGGTATTCTATGAAGATGTTATAAGAGAGCACCAGTTAGCTGCATATCCAAATATTTTACTAGTACCTTGCTTGAAAATGTTTTTGATAAGTTCACAAGGTTGTTTCCATAAAGTTTAAAAATACCACTCATGGATGGTTAACATGTGACATCGACATCGACTTATATAGCCTTTATACTAGTCATTCTAATGAATATGAATTTCATATCTAGATTATATGTTCTTGCTCCTTAGTCCACAATTTAAGGTATTTGTCGAACGATTATTTGGGAAAGAGAAACAGAAAATGGATGCATTTTTATGGAAGATAAATGTACTATCACCATAAGCATAACGTTGAAACTAGACTAGATTTGCTTCTTAGTCCTTTCAATACTCAAATGAAATAACATTAAAAATTCTCATGTTTATTTCCCGAATATGAGTTTATGGAAGGTTCTTTTTGCATCCCCACACAATGTATCTATATCCTTAACAATACAATAAGCTAATGTATATCTACCCAATTTTATTTACGACACCAAATTTTACAAAAGCATTTGAACGTGCCATTGAAAAATTATCATTTATTTATGTACATTAGGGATCTCGGTTAAATAGGACATGACTTGGTATAAATTAAAACCATTAACTATGTATCCTAGCATTTAAAAGAGTACCCAATGATATGAAGAAAAATAGTTGTTGGATGCAACCTATTTGAGGTAGGACAAAGGGGTTTCAAATATACATTTTTGGAGAAGTCTTAATCTTATCTCCATCCCATATTCTAATCTCATGGATATAATATTAATATAGTTTGGCATTACAAAGAACTAATCAAGATGTATTGAATATTGGGACCTTGAGTACATACAATATCAGTGTTTCTTGCTTGATATTAGTTGCTTTGATTACCTAGAGTTGCATTATTGCTTATAGATTTCATTCATTCTCGAGGTTGTTCAGTATTTTCCTTTATTGGTTGTATTGCTAAGTACCTATAGAGGGATATATTCCTTTGATCTTGGGGCATACATTAGCTCCATTTTATCCTCTAAATTTGGACGACCTCTTTATTCACCACAACCAGGTTAAGATTAGTGCCCTTTTTTCTTTTTTCTTTTCTAGTTCAATCTATTTCTCTTGTCGTTCATCTCCATGAGGAGTATTAGGTGGCATAACCATCACAACCTAGTATGCATTAGCACCATTACCATTTTCCTTTCATTAGAGAGAATTTGAGGTAAAAAATGGGCCTCCTAAGAGATGTACTACAAAAATATAAGATATATTAAAATATTATGAGTTAGGGGTTTTATG
>LPNX011233296.1:788884-805196 GCA_001517045.1 Pseudotsuga menziesii
GCGAATTGTGAGTACTTTACTTGAAAATAACAATAATATTATTTTATGAGAAAATGTGAAATGACTTTTATTGTGAGTACTTCACTTTATGACTTAAAAGTATTTGTACCACTACCTTGGTTAACTATGGGTTTTCATCCACCATAGAAAATGTGTCAAATAATCATTCTTAACTCATGCAATGCCACCTCAACCATGGGGGATGATGTCATCTACTAGAATGTAATTGGTTGATTTTTATAGTACATTTTGGTCCTTTTGAGGCCCATTTTTGACCTCAAATTCTCTCTAATGATAGATTTTTTGATGTCAAATGGTGGAATCTACCACTTCTATTAGATAAGGTGGCGAAATATATCACTTATATTAGATGGTGGTTCTCATCAACACCTTTCCATCAAGATGTTTTATGATTTTTCTTTTGTGTTTTTGCTCTGGCAATTTTCTTGGTTGTTTTTTCAGTCTCCACACCGTGCTTCGATTAGGAAGTTTCCAAATGTCCATAATGGGGAACAATCTACATTTTAAAGCTTCCTATTTATAACCTAACATTTGATTCCAATTCTTCCCATTACCTCAATCCCAATATATTTAAGAATACCATTTGCAAATTCCACTTTTACACATAACCTAACATAGGTTGTGACATGGAGTAGAAATGAAACCTTACCAAATCATTTCCAATCCTATCTAGTGAGTTAGTTAAATGCAAGGTAAAATTAGGAATTCTTACCCACATGGAAGATAAAGTTTATAAGTCTGTAAATAAGTTGAAGAAAGAATACCAAGGTTTCATGCATATCCCTATACACCTCATAAATCAAGGCCATGCATGGAAAAACTCACAACATGGAGACATTCAAACATAAATGATTTTCTAAGATACAATAGCATATCATTTTGAATATCTCATTAAACACACAATGGATATTGATATAGATACAATAACATAACATTTACCAAAAATAGCCTAGGCTTGATAGATTTCTTTACCAAATGTATCAAAGATTTTGTTTGAATCATTTAGAACCTCTTTGTGTTGGATTTCCATTGCACTTTTTTTGTTTTTGTTTTTATGGCTGGAAGGTGCTATAAATGGATCATATCTGCGTGTTTTTTTTTATAGCTGTAACCTTTAAATGGATCATATTTCTTGGAAATTTAAGGTATATAGAAAAAAAATATAATAATATGATGATGGTGGCTATAGTCTATTTAGATTGTTTTTGATTTAATAAATTTTCAAAAATGAAAAGAAATTATTTTGATTTGTTTTTAAAGTTTTAATCTCAATTGTATCTTTAATCATTTTTATCTATACTTTTTATAATTAATAGCTTGTTTTTATAATTAACGACTATATTTTTATTTTATCATGATGATGTGTGGAGAACGTATAGATTACTTTTAAATTTCTATAAAGTGCAAATCCATAAACTTGCACACAATTAAGGTTTTATTACTTGAAGAAAAAAATATTCCTAAATTGTTATGAAAATTGTTATGAATATATAAGAATAATTCAAAATTTTAGTATCTCCTAATTATGTCAATAGGCGTTTTTCTTCCGAGTCGGGTTTTGAAAAATACTGTACGTCTTTGGTCGTCCCTCTAACCAATCAATTTCCTATGGGTGTCCCTCCTGGTTGTCCGCTGGGTATTTTGTTTGTTCACGGTTATCTTGGTCGTCTGCTGGGTTTTATGTTTGTTCGCGGTTACTGCTACTCAATGTTCTCTCAATTGGCAAGTGCAGGTGGAGTGATTACGTACCTCCCTTGAACCGACTCTAACATGCTCCAATTAATTCTCTGTATATGGATCCTTACCTGATCCATTAAATTTTCTGCAGACAAGGAATTTCTCTATAGACAAGTAATGACGGTGATTGTTTCTTCATTCACATTCTAGGATGGTAGGTGACCTGATTCTGCGCAACCTGCCCTGCTTCAGGCAGAGGTATGTTATGCATTAAATTGTTTCTCCTTCCCTGCCATTCCAATACAAAGCTGCCATGTGCACCATTGTATAAGTCGACAACGCACATCATCATCATTGTTGGTGTGTTCCTTCATTTCCCCCCAGTTTCAGATAGGTTAATGACAAATACAATTGTGTTAAGGACGAGATCATGCTTTAGTTGTGATATAGACCGACTGTAGCTGCTTTATCATTATAGATCAATCATATTTGATGCATGAGTGACAATTTTGTGAAATTAGTGTCATTGTATGACAATTAATGGAGATATAGGTTTGAACTAAACCATGTATTTGATGTATGCAGAATGTATTTCATAGTTTTCTACAACATTACTGCAATGGTTTCCTTATTAATTTGGTCTCTTTGATTATCTATTTTGCAGTTAGCCATTGGTACATGTGTCTTTGTATGGTTTGGGGGTGGGTAATCCCCTCCACATCCACTAAAAAAAGTGGTATATTTGTAAATGGGAGATCCTTTTCTCTTGCCTTGGAATTCCCGCAATGTTGTTGTAGCTATTCCCAAAAGTCCGAGCCATGAAACTGCCCACAAAAGCTTATCTGGTGGTAAAAAGATGTTAAAAACAGGATGAACTTTCATGATTTCTCTGTTCTTGTAGGTCTGTAAAATTTTCATGTCTTATCTGTTCCTGTAAGTCTGTGAGATCCTAAGTTTACTTTGCAGTTTTAGAAATGTCAAATATATTACCTAATGGTATGGAATTGATTTTCTACAGGTTCCCACACTTTTACAGTCATGAAGGATGATGGAGATAAGGATATGCCATTGGATTGAAATAAGGTGCGCAATTTTTAATCCAAATGTGAGAGAGAAGTGAGTAGTATAAGGTCGGTCGGTCAGCCATGGTGGAGGTCAAATCCAAAAGAAGAGTTTTGTTTGAGGTTCAAAATTGGGGCCAACGGAAACAAATACTCACCACACAACTCCCTGCTCATCTTCTGTCCTGTCAAAACTAGAAGTCGACTCACTATAGATAAATCTTCCGCTATTCAAGCTGAATCACACGGTCTCTTTGCTCAGGCAGAAGGCCACACAGGATCCGCTACTGTTAGGTTTCCAATATTCAACAGGGCTTGAATGCTTTTCTTGCACAACTTCTGTGAATTTTTACTCTCCTTTTCTTTCTTTTTCTTTATGGATTTTGTTTGCAGCCTTCACAGATCGATACATGGAGAGTATATTACATACACTGCCTGAAGAACAGAATCCCTGCTCTAGAATGTTCCAGAATGTGTCAGAGGAGGATTCAACATCTCTCATTTGCAGGGTAGTTTTCTAGGGCCGCATGTACACATCAGAGCCGCACGACAACCTCCATAAATTTTAGTATATTTTGCACTAAAAATTACGTGAAAGAGGCCCTACCTCGACTTCTTTTTTTATTTTTCTTATTTCGGTACGGCCTTTACCTTTACGTTATAAGGTCCATCAACGATCTGCAAACCCTACAGTGAGCTTCAGTATTTTTTAGTTTTGATTAGTGTTGGCATTGTTCTTTTTCGGCTAAATGTCTGTGGTCTCAGAATTATGACCACTAACCGTTAGGAGTTTATTTATTAGGTATAACAAGGCAGTGGGGGCTGAGGAAGAATTGGCATGGAGCACTTTGTGTTTGGAGAAGAGCAGAATAGTAAATAATTTGAAGAACGCATTTTTGCTAGCTTTTCCTATGCGATTTGAAGTGTAATGAGGTTCGACTGAGTGGTTTCGATGGCCATACATGCTTCTAATTCACTCGATAAGAGGAAAATTCCCATTGTGAAGGATATATGGACTGATTTCTTTGAGGACAAGAAAAGTGGAGCTTCCAGCTCATCCTTATCGGATTACAATGAGAGTGCGTTGGAGAGATTGCCTCTTGTGCAAGGGTGAGTCGATATAACTTCAAGCTTATTGTCAATAATTCTACATTTGAAGCTTGATGATTTGTCTAACATTATTTCTCATCGATTGCAAATTGATATCTTAATAAAATATAGAAGACCGATTATAATATATTTAGAAGCTTATATGAAGATAGGAATAAAAATGGAATAAAACAAACTAAACCTCAGACACTGAATGCCTGAATGAGGCACACAGGTTTCATTTATATTTGTTTCTAGAAATGATCAACAATGGTAGTAACTGTTGTCTAAATGGGGCACACGTGTTCCATTTATATTTATTTCTAGAAATGATCAAAAGTGGGAGTCATTGCAGCTAGTCTTTAAACTCATATCTAGCATTGTGTCTCACTTCAACAAATTTATGATCCTAGAAGACGATAAAATGCCCATATCTGATATTTTCAGTTTATATAGCTTGAAAAAGTAATAAAATGGTACCAAGATAACAACAATTTTGGATAATGTCAACATAAACTGTCGCACGATACTTTCGACCGTAAACAAAAACAAGTGAATCCTATGTAAGATTTGTCCAAACAGAGTCGTTTTCCTCCGCTTTGATTATGGTTATGTTGAATTTGGATAGAGATATTTCAAAATCAAATAAAGGTTTACCATTGTTATGCAATTTTTTGCTTGAGCAACATGATAACTATTAAGGCCGAGAGAGCCTTTGAGTATGATCTATGGTCAATCGTTGCTACACATATCAAGCTGGCAGGAAAATGAAAAGTCTCAAAGTGTTTATGAATGCCAAGGAAGACATATGTGTTTAATTGTGATGGATATAAGTGACAAGAATATTACCTCCTTCGGGTTACACTCCCTATGTTTTTTTTTAAGAAAACAATTGCTTTCCAGCCCCATACGACAGTGTTTACACAACGTAAGCATAAAAAGTATTCAGGTGAATTCCAATGCCAATTCATGGAATACCATATTTAATGAAATAAGGTCCTATGAATTATTGGAAATGTTGGAATGAATTCCTCAAATTCAATAAGTTCATTTTGTATATGAAATTGGAATTTCGGAACAGAGTACAAATCCAGGCATCGATTCAATATTGAAATTTCAATTCTATCATATCTTGAAAAGAACAGGGTTTGGAATGTAACATGAATAAGGAAGGAAAAAATGCAGGTAATGCTGTTATATGTATTTCTACAAACTGGATATTTTAACTTTTTTCACAAATAAAGTTCATGCTGCCACTTTATATCAATGGTTTGATCTGACATATTGATCTGGCATATTGATATGGTATATTTATATGACGCCTAACAAATATTGGTATTTCTTCAGAGGTCAAAATATATTATGTGATTAAGGTACCCTATAATTTAAAACTGAATGTCCCGAGTGAATTTTACATGGTTTCCATGCTTGAAGTTTATGCACTGGAACATTTCCCGTGTGAAGAATTAAATGAGTGGTCATAGTTTTGCTAGTCTTTTCCTAGATACGAAGAGGATCACAAGAATGCAACTAGTGGTAGCATAAAGTCTATAGATCAAAGTCTAGCAGTTTTGAATGGCCCAAGTCAACCAATCTTTGCTTTTTTTAGTTGTAGATAAATTTTAATGTAGTTGTGTGTCGGTAGATAGAAATTCAAGTGTTGAATTCTAGATATCAGAAGCTAATGGTATGGAATTGATTTTCTACAAGAGCAATCTGCTGGAAGAGTAGATCTAGTGTTAAATAGTTTTAACATGTATGTGTTTTTTTGGAAAAAATGGTAGTGGCCCCAACAAAAGTATTTCTGTTGGGGACAATATACTTGTAGAAAATTCCTAAACAAATTTTTTATATAGTTTGTGTCTTGCATTTCCAACAACACTACACTAGAAGAAATTGTGTGGTCTTTTGAGATTTGTTGAAGAGTGTAATCTCACCCGTAGTTAGTTAGTGAGTTAGGTCAAGCTAATATTTTCTATTGTATTTCCTATTTAAACAGTTCCTAATAATGAGAAGGCATCTAATCTGCACATTGTGCTTCTCTGACTTCATTCTATTCTTTCACATGGTATCAGAGCTTATGGCCTGATCCGTCCATTGTTGGGGTAATCCTTTTCACATAGTGGAAAGCACTCTCACTAAGAATGCCATTAAGAAAGGCAGATTTCACATCCATTTGATACACAGGCCATTGATTTTGTGTTGCAAAGGCAAGTACAACTCTGATGGTATCCATCCTTGCTACAGGATAAAATGTTTCATCATAATCTACACCATACTTTTGTGCATAACCTTTGGCAACCAACCTTGCCTTGTGCTTTTCAAGTTCTCCTTTCAGATCAGTTTCAAATATATATATTCCCTTGCTTCTCTCACTAAGAAGCCATTTGGAAGTGGATTGCCTCCCGAGCTAGGGTAGGCTATTTTATATTTTTTTTAATATGGTAGATCTGAATTTTATTTTGGAAAGCACGCTATTTCTATCTATTTTTTTTTCCAGATTAGAATTTAGTTTTTCCTTTTACCCTAACCTTAAAAAAAAAGGGTTTTTTGGTTTTCAAAAGTTCTGATCGCAGATTCACATCAAAACGTAGAGGATTTTTTTATATTTTGTCCAGATCTGCCTTCAACTAAGGAAAAAACATGGGCTAAACAAATAAAAAGAAAATGTGGAGATCTGACCTAGCATGAGTTTGCTAGATCTGACCCAGCGTGAGGTTGCCGAGAAGCACATTAGTTTTATTCTTCTCTGCTGGTGGGCGAATAACCAGATCTGCTCTCACCTTGTGGAGTAGCACCGACATTGTTACATGCTATTATGCATTGGTGAAGGAAGCGGCCACTCAGATCGCAAAAGTTTTTTTTTTTTTTTTTTTTTTTTTTTAACTGGACAGCCAATAGTGTTACCTAAAGACGCCACCACTTCTTTCCCACACTGAAAGAGTGGTGCCACCTCTTCTTATGAAGAAGAGAAAATCGGTGCCCCCGCTTTGCTGATATTTGGCATAAGCGGTGAACATGCAATACTTAGAGAGATTTCTGGCACTGCGCCCCCCCACCACCCATTGCCTTTGCACCATGAGCGGTGTTGGTTTTTTTTATTAAAAAAAAAACGCTTAGTAAGGGATTTTTTTATTTTAAAAAGAAAAATAAGGAGAAAAGAAAGGGAAAATATATTTATATATATATTAGTCATATTAGATGGCTAGTATGAGCTCTTTGAAGCCGTTCTCCGGACCTGTTCTGACTGGAGCTAGCTATGAATTTTAGTCTATAAAAATGAAGACATTTCTGCAGCTCAACAAATGTTGGGATATGGTAGAAACTAAGTTCAAAGAACCTGAAGCAGCTGCTCTGGCCGCAATGAATAATGCCTAGAAGAATGCTCTCAAAGCTTGCTGAGACTAAGATCTCACAACCACATGGATGATCTAAAGTTGCATTGAAGAGTCCATTTTCCCACGGATCTCAGGTGCTACCAGTGCACATCAAGCTTGGAATATTCTTGCATCGGCTTACAAGGGAATCGATCGCATTAAAACGGTAAGACTACAAACCTTACGCCTTCAATTTGAAAGTTTGAAGATGAAAGAGTCATAAACTATGAATCAGTTCATGACTAGGGTTTCGGGTATTGTGACCCAATTCCAAACCTATGGTGAACCGCTAGAACAAAATATCGTTGTTCAAAAGATTCTTCAGTGTCTCACCAAGATGTTTGCTATGGTAGTGACTGCCATAGAAGAAGCAAACGATCTGTCTAAGTTCACCCTAGAAGAGTTGACTGGATCTCTTCTATCTCATGAAGCGCGATTCACTCAAAAAGAAGAATCATTGACCAATGCATTCAACACCTAGGCTTCCCTCAGCAGAGGTCGAGGCAGAGGAGGAGAAGGTAGAGGAATAAGAGGCTGATGGTCTCGAGCTTCAGAAGACAAAACCAGTCATAGTCATGAACACTCATAGCATTCATAATACTCTCACAACTCTCAAGGTTAGAGGAGGAGAGGCAAGAGATGGACCAATAAGTCCAATGTTCAGTGTAACTATTGCAAGAAGTATGGGCACTATGAATGAGAATGCAGAAAGAAGCAAGCAGACTAGAACAATAACCAGAACAATAGTAGAGCCAATGTCTCCAAAGAAGAAGAAGGCTCATCAAAGGTGATGTTTCTGTCTTATCAAGCAACTGAAGAACACTGTAGCTCAGGTCTATGGCTACTAGATAGCGGTTGCAGCAATCACATGATAGGTAACAAGTCACTATTCTCTAGTCTAGATTCCTTTGTTGTCATGAATATCAAGCTAGGAGATGACACTCTGGTTCCAGCAAAAGGAAAAGGTATTATTCCTGTACTTACTAAGCAAAATGAAAAAATGTCCATTCATGAGGTGTTTTATGTACCTCATTTGACTGTAAATTTGATCAGTATAGGTCAATTACTTCAGAATAAGTATGATGTTAGGTTTCATGATACATACTGTGCTATCTATGATAAACCTCCCAGTAAGAGACTCATAGCCAAAGTTGAAATGACCAAGAATATAATTTTTCCTCTTAGTCTTAGGAGTGCCAACCTTCCACATCCTGTAGCTCATATAGTTTCCAGTCAAGATGAATCCTGGTTATGGCACTGTAGATTCGGTCATCTTCCCTTCACGAGTCTCAATCTCTTGCACAAACAGTCAATGGTCAAAGGATTACCTGTTATTCATGAACAATCCAGCACCTGTGAGGATTGTATCACTGGTAAACATCATAGGGACAATTTCCCCACTTCCACATCTCGAGCCAAAGAGCAACTTGAGTTAGTTCATATAGACCTTTGTGGACCCATGCAAACCCAATCCATAGGAGGCAATTTTTATTTTCTGACCTTTATTGATAATTTTAGCAGAAAAACATGGATTTATTTTCTTAGGAACAAATCGTAGACCTTCTCCAAGTTTAAAGAGTTCAAGGCTCTCATTGAGAAGCAGTCTGGAAAGTCCACTAAAATGCTTAGGTTAGATGGTGGAGGTGAATATGATTCACATGAGTTTTCAGACTTTTGTAAGCAGCATGGCATCCAGAGACAGTTCACTACTAGATACACTCCACAACAGAATGGAGTTGCTGAATGGAAGAACTGGACCATCACGAACATGGCCCGTAGCATGCTATCACACAAGAAGTTGTCAAATGAGTATTGGGGTGAAGCTGTTGGATGCTTAGTCTACTTGCTCAACAGATCACCCACAATGACTGTCCAAGACAAGATTCCTTAAGAAGCATGGAGTGGCACTAAGACTAGTGTCTCACATCTCAAAATATTTGGTTCTGTCACCTTTGCGCATATACCCGATGAACTCAGAAGAAAGTTAGACAAGAAAAGTGAGCACTGCATTTTCACTGGTAATAGTGAACACCACAAGGCATACAAGCTATATAATCCTGTCACCAAAATGATTGTGGTGAGCAGAGACGTAAATTTCATTGAAGACAAATGCTGGAGTGATCCTTTAGACATACAACATGAAGAACGCTCACATCAGCCAGATCTACCTATCAGATTTCCAATATTGGAAGTATAGCAGCAAGAAGAAGAAGCAGACGGTCCACCACAGAATTGGGAAACCAAAAGCTTGAGAGAGTTATATGAACAGACTCCAATTATTGACGAGCACCTTCAGTTTGCTCTCTTCTCCTGTCAGTCCGCATCTTTTAATGATGCAGTGAAGGATGAACAATGGGTAAAATCCATGAATGAAGAGATTGATGCAATAGAGAAATTAGACTTGGTATCTTGTTGACATCCCTGCAGACAAAACTAGTATTGGAGTCAAATGGGTCTATAAGACCAAAATTGAATGAAAAAGGAGAACTTGAAAAGCACAAGGAAATGTTGGTTTCCAAAGGTTATACATAGAAGTATGGTGTAAATTATGATGAAACCTTTGCTCCTGTAGCAAGGATGGATACCATCAGAGCTGTACTTGTGTATCAAATGGATGTGAAATCTTCCTTTTTTAATGGAATTCTTGAAGAAGAAGTTTATGTTGACCAGCCACCTGGTTATAATGTCAAAGGTCATGACGACAAAGTGTATAAGCTGAAAAAGGCCTTGTATGGTCTAAAACAAGCTCCACGAGCTTGGTACAGTAGGATTGACTCCTACCTCATCAACAATGGTTTCAGCAGAAGCAGTAATGAGCCCACTTTGTATGTCAAAACAGAGCAGGGTAAAATATTGATGGTATGTCTTTATGTTGATGATATGATTTACACTGGTAATTTGATGATTGAAGATTTCAGGACACTCATGAAAAAAGAATTTGAAATGACTGATCTAGGACTGATGAAGTACATCCTTGGCTTGGAAGTTACTCAAACTGATAAAGGTATTTTTATCTGCCAGCATAAGTATGCTACTGATATTTTGCATAGATTCAGAATGGATAAATGTAAACCTGCTGAAACCCCTATAGCTCTTGGCACCAAGTTAACCAAGAATGAAAATGAACAAGCAGTAAAAAATACACTCTAAACAAATGGTAGGCAGTTTAATGTATTTGACTACAACTAGACCTGATTTGATGTATGCTGTCAATCTTATTTCCAGATTTATGGAGTCTCCCAAAGACTCTCACTGGAACGTTGGAAAAAAAATACTGAGATATGTTGCAGGCACACTTGTATATGGCCTTTGGTACACTCATACACCAGGAAATACTCTTACAAGGTACACTGACAGTGATTTTGCAGGTAGTCTTGATGATATGAAAAGTGCATCTGGTTATGCTTTCCATTTGGGTACAAATCTGATCTCTTGGGCATCTAAAAAACAACCCATTGTGAGCATGTCTTCTGCAGAAGCAAAATATGTAGCAGCCACCAAAGCAGCATGCCATGCAGTTTGGCTAAGAAGACTGTTAAAGGATATGGGACACAGTGCAAAAGATCCCACTTCTATTTTCTGTGATAATAACTCTGCAATACAATTGTCTAAACATAATGTATTTCATAGAAAAAACAAACACATTGACTCTCGCTATCATTTCATTCGTGAGTTAGTGAATGATGGACAAATTTCTTTACTGTTTTGTGGCTCTAAGGAGCAGTTAGCTCACATTTTCACCAAGCCATCGGGAACATCTGCATTTGTATATTAGAGAGAGCACTTAGGCATAGACAATGCTGATGATGTACTATAAGTTGAGATTAAGGGGGTGTGTTGAAGAGTGTAATCTCACCCGTAGTTAGTTAGTGAGTTAGGTCACAAGTTAGGTCAAACTAATATTGTCTATTGTATTTCCTATTTAAACAGTTCCTAATAATGAGAAGGCATCTAATCTGCCCATTGTGCTTCTCCGACTTCATTCTATTCTTTCATAGGATGAACTTTTTAGCAAAAAGTACATTTTTTTATATAGAATCAATACTAACATTTGCAAAAGCCCATTTCTTAGAACTCATCTGTAGAGTTTTTGGGATAGGGACACGAAAGGTCCACAAGACTTATTATGTGGGTGGTGTTTTATTTATTTCTCCTTCTCATTGTCAAACAAAAGTAAGAGGCAGGATGGAGGACATGATCGAACTACTTTTTAGAATTTACGGCATTAAGGATCTTGATAAAACTGGGATTTCATGCACTTGCTGGGATTCTTCTTTACTTATCAATTAGATGTCTGGTCAGCACAGATTATAATGCTCAGACCTATTCCAAAACAACTTCCAGAGGTAATCACGATCCTTTGAAAATATTTCCTTTGTCCTGGTTTCTAAAAAGTATAATATATTTAAAAGGTATAATGGTCCACTCTTATAAGACTATATTAATCGCTTCAACCCTTGTGTGATGCTCAATATGAGAATTAATTGTTAAATGGCCATTATATCAATTATAAACTTGATCCTCATTGGTTTCACTTTGCGGGCGTTCCTCTTTCGGAGATACCCACAGTTGCAGTTGAAAAATACTCTTCGTTTGTATTAGTGTTCCCGTTTCAAAGATACCTGCAGTCACAGTTGAAAGGCATGTTATCTGAGTGGATTGTTGGAACCACTTTGGTGATTTCTATTGTTCTAAGTTGGTTTTTCATTATTAGTTTTGAACAGTATATTATTTGGTTTCGATCTTCACCTATAGGTCTATTATAAGTTGGTTTTTAGTTATTAGTTTTGAACAGTATATTTGTTTCCTTCTATCTCGATCGATAGGTGTGCATCATCGAATTAACTATGGTAATGACTATTGGGAAGACTGGTATGCTTTGGATGGAAATCCCCTATGAGGCCAATTGTATAAGAGCAGAGTCTCAGTTGTGGCGAGCTAGACATCTTCACCATGCTTTTCTAAATACACCTTTACCAATTTTACTATGAAATTTAAATTTATTTGTAAGACATTTATACGAAAATCATACAAAACAAATTATATAATCCTACATGCGCTTTATTCCACTCCAGTATTATATTTTGATAATTCCAAAAAACTAAAAATTTAATCCTCCCTCCCACTCTATTCCACTGTAGTATCAATTTTTAATAATTCAGATTAATTCAATGAGATTTCAAGCCATCAGTTACTCTATTCCAATGCAGTATTAAATGCTTTAAATTGCCTGTTACAGATGCTTTAATACAGGCATTTAATGCATCTGTAAAGCTTATTAATGCTTTAATACTCATTTCCAACAACTCGCATTAAATACTCTGCAGCTCAATAAATAACTCTTAAAACTCTTAAAGTTTCTAGCACCCAATATCTAAATTCTTTATTGATGAAACAATGACTAATACTTTTATATAAATCTAACTTGATGTGAGATTATGCGGACTGTTGTCCCATATGGGGACTACACAGAGAAGAGGAAATCAGATTAAATGCGTCAACAATGTGTGGATCTTTGGAGTTTACCACTATTGATGGATGGGAACCCTCATCTTAATAAGTTTTATGAATTGCATGTGGTTGTCGAGAACGAGACTGATTCAAAAGTTGAAATCGCTTATTGAAATCTTGTGCAGTAAAAAGGGTTTCCTAAATCTTGTGCAGTATAATTCGAAAACGCTTATCTATTCACTTGACCTAATATTAGTGCCCAACCGGATTATGGACCATTTCGCATTATCACCTTTCAAATCGGAACAATGGGTTCATGTCATATTTAGTGTAGTCATAATTTCACAATGTAAATTCAACCTGCAAGCAGCCCTTAAAAGGATATCAAAAGCATGCACTGTAAATGGAATTTTTAAATGTAGGCTCTGTTCTACCTCCGTAAGCCCTTGGTTGCTGTAGTGGGATTGCGAATCCAGAAAGATTTTTCGTAAACACAAGGATCCGTCAGGCCTTTACCAAAGTACGAGGGGAAGGATTTGCTTTATAACCGTAATTGCCTTTCACTGACCATATATCCAACTAATTTTTAGGGAGTAAGCTATCTACCATAGCTCACTCCGTTACTTTTCTTCAGTGAGACCGAAACTATACTTCTCTTCCGAAGTAAGTAACGAAGAGTTTCTTTCAAAAATCTACTTTGCAGTTGTCTCTGGCTCTCTGCTTTTATCTTCTTGTACAGAAAAATAAACACTAATATGCTCAGCAGTATTGCTACTTACCCTTAAAATTTTTCCCAATTCTTCTTAGAAAACTCAGTTCAATACAGGTTTATCTCAGTTATTCCAAATTTTAATGCAATGTCAAGTCTTTGACTTTAAATTTGTACGATCCACACCTCTTAAATTATACATTTGATAAATAAGCCTTGACACCTAATACATATAATAAATTGCAATGATTCATGGCTTGAAATCTCGATACTATTGAGTATTGCAATGATTCATGGCTTGAAATCTCGATACTAATGAAAGTAGAGTCGTGCGTTCATCTATCAGCTCATGTCCATCCCACTATTCTAACATATGCCAAAAAAATTGTAAATTTTGAAAAACAAATGGACCGTACCATTTAGGCATGTTTCTAGATCTCAGATTCAATCGATGATAATTGTTCTTTGCAATTTTTATCAATGAGCTTTCAACGGTGTTGTTCTTTCGTTTTTTTTAATAAATCTGTAGATAATTGTTCTTTGCAATTTTTATCAATGGGTTTTCAATGCTGTTGTTCTTTCATTTTTTTATTTATAAATATGTACAGGAGATTATATAACAGCGGGATCCTTAACTTGTGACTTTTTCTGGCTTGAGCTGCTATCAAAGAAATCGGGATAGCTCACGGAGAATCAGTGGATACCGACCGGGATCCTTCTTCCGAAGATCATGCGCAGAAGACAGATGTCCCTTTGGTATGTTGCTTTTAGCTCTACATCAAGATTGCAATATACTCTTCCACGACTATTAACTTTTCTGTGTGATTTGTTAGTGTTTGCAGGCTTGTATTTTCATGGGTTGCCATTCGAATTTACGATGCTATAACTGAATTTCAGAAGAAAATTTTATTCATGGAAATAGCAATATCGCTGAACATATTGGTGTTTATTTGTTATACAAGAAAATAAAAGCAGACAGCCAGAGACAACTGCAATGTAGAGCTTTCAAAGAAACTCTGTGTTACCTATTTTGGAAGAGAAGTATGGTTTGAGGTCTCACGGAAAAAGCTATAATGGAGTAAGCTATCACTAGACGACATCAAGTAGATTCCCGTGCAAATCATCTATAAATTCATATATAAATTTACTCCAATTTTTAGGACTACCACACCAAACTTGACTGTGAGTTATATGGTAGTTCAAACAAGTGTATATCGTATGGATTGGAAATAATTCCAATGAGTAACTGTGTTCTCTCTAATCCATTTTAGTAATACCGATAACCACGCCAAGAAACTCGTTGTGTCCATCATTGAAGCATGTTCAACTCTTAGTCGTATTCTTGTTTGTTATAAAATATTGAATGGTAATTCAAAAAATACATGCGTAGCGGATTCAAGTGTTAGGTCAATAACACGATTCAGTGTTTCACCCAGTTTTATGGATGGTAATAAACTAATTTTCTATTATATCTTCGCTAGTTATATAATGTATCACTCGTTACTCTATGTTATTGAAGGATAATTAACTTCAAATAGTCTAGTCTGTGCATTGAGTTAGAAAAGCTTCCAAAGTGGAAACATTAGTATATTGGTGGCATATAGATGTGTGAAGCTCAAAAGGATATAAGGGTGGCATATTGTGTTCCATGTGTGAAGTTAGTTTTTATATTTTTTATAATTATTTATTTTAAATTTAAAAAACAGTAAAATTTAGACAATATAATTCTCTCTCTTTGCAATTTAAAAAAAACATAGATTAACATATATATTTATATAATTTTTAATGAGTACTTCACAAAGCATAGGGTGTTCCATGTTAATGAGTGCTCTAAGTTAGAAGAGGTTCCAAGTAAATAAACATTGGTATCTTTAGAGGTGTTTGGGTTAGCTAGATGTGTGAAGCTAAAGACCACACAAGGATTGGCTTATAGTACAAAGCTTCGGTCGTTGGATGTTGAAAGGTGCTCCGAGCTAGAAGAGCTCCCAAGGATAGGGGTTGTTGGCAAAGGAAAGGCTGAGCATTGTACCATGTTGGCAAAGGGATTGAAGACTTTATGGGTGTGGTGACTTTAAAGAGGTGGAAGTCTCAAAGGTGTTGAACATTTTTGTACGTGGTTGGATATGCTTAATGTGTTTGTAAGTTGTTGGAGATGCTTGATATCTCTAGATGACTTTAAAGAGGTGGAAGTCTCAAAGGTGTTGAACATTTTTGTACGTGGTTGGATATGCTTAATGTGTTTGTAAGTTGTTGGAAATGCTTGATGTCTCTAGATGTTACAAATTACATTGTCCTATGTGAGAGTAGTGGACTAGCAAAATAGACTATTACAATGGGGTTGATTTTTATTTGATAATTTTCTCTCTTTTGTTTTATTATTTAAATAAATAATTATATAATTATACATAAAGTTATAATTATTCAAATTGCTTGAAGTTCATTCATGATACATATCAATTTTCAATTTTTTATGGATTTTCCAAGGTATAAAAAAATAATAGCTGAAGTGAATTTACAATAATAATAATAAAAAAATATTTATAGGAAAAAAATTATAATTTTTTCATATAATAAGTATTAATGTGGAAAACCAAAAATATTAAAATTAAAACATTTTCATATTATTAGCACAATTACACTATTAAAAATAGTTGATACAACCTATTTATTGTCTCTAAAGTTTTGCATATCAAGCATTTAAAACGCTTAAATTTAAAAGTGGTGTTGTTTTTGCTTGATGTCTCTAGATGTTACAAATTACATTGTCCTATGTGAGAGTAGTGGACTAGCAAAATAGACTATTACAATGGGGTTGATTTTTATTTGATAATTTTCTCTCTTTTGTTTTATTATTTAAATAAATAATTATATAATTATACATAAAGTTATAATTATTCAAATTGCTTGAAGTTCATTCATGATACATA
>LPNX011233296.1:805269-867710 GCA_001517045.1 Pseudotsuga menziesii
TCAGTTTTCAATTTTTTATGGATTTTCCAAGGTATAAAAAAATAATAGCTGAAGTGAATTTACAATAATAATAATAATAATAAAATATTTATAGGAAAAAAATTATAATTTTTTCATATAATAAGTATTAATGTGGAAAACCAAAAATATTAAAATTAAAACATTTTCATATTATTAGCACAATTACACTATTAAAAATAGTTGATACAACCTATTTATTGTCTCTAAAGTTTTGTATACCAAGCATTTAAAACGCTTAAATTTAAAAGTGGTGTTGTTTTTGCTTAACCATTAAGAAAATGTTGAAATTTTGATTTTAATTTCTATTGCAGAACTTCCATACTAAGTAAAAATAATTTAATTTTAAAAATTAAAGAACACATTATGATCTATTTTTAAAGGATACAGTGTCTATAACATATTAAAGTATTCCTCAAAGATATTATCCTCCCACCAAGTTTTTGACAATGTCTTATGTGGTTTCTCTTTCATATAAACCATACTCAAGGAAATGTAAATATAAAGAGTAGCCTCGAGATTATTGGTTTGGGGTCTTTTGCAATCTTCAAAACATGCCATTCACAAGTGCAAAAAAAAAAATAATTGTAAACAAATAATTCAATATTCCTCAAATATATTAATTTTCCACCATGTTTTTTATAATGTAAATTTAAAGAGAGCATTCACCTTATTGGATTATGGGTCTTTTGCAATCTTTAAAACATATAATTCATAAGTGAAGAAAAACAAGAAGTAATTGTAAACAAATAATACAATAAGAATAAAGCAATGCAATACAAATTTAGAATTCCATTTTAATTTTTTCTCAATTAGAAGTACAATGAAAGTCATCAATATATCAATGTGAAGAACATTGCCTCAAAATTTGCAAAGAGAAAGAAAAGGGAAGAAAGAAACATGCAACTAAAGAAATTATTATGCTCCTGCGTAAATACAACAGAGAAGTCACCTAAAATTTTGCAAAGGGAGGCAAAGAAACATGTAGCTAAAGAAATCATTATGTTGCTATGTAAATACAACAAAGAATTCAATGGTATCTCATGAGGAGAGAAATGGAGCATTATGTTTCTCTATACAATAGAGAAGTCAATGGTAGCTCATGAGGAGAGAAGTGGACCAGAAACTACTGCAATTATTGAAAAAAATCCTCATCATACTTTTTTTTTTCAAAAAAGAAAAGAAAAGTTGAAGAATGATCTCAATGATCTCAATGAGATTTAGAATAATTTATTAAAAAAGACTCGGTGTATCCCTTAAAAAAGGCCTCATCGCATTAAATTTGCAACATAGAAGATTGTTCTTTGTATGAGATTTATAATATTTTATTAAAAAGGACTAGTGTATGTTGCTTTAGTATAGTGCAAAAATATTTGGACTAATTGTGATACTTCATAAATTTTCAAGCGGATGTTGCCGAGTAAGACATGTTTCCTAAATTTTCAAGCCAATGTTGCTTTGTAAAACAACAATAGTTATTAGAATTAGAAGTTGAGTACTTTCGATCTCTTAGATGATATTATTTCCCATGAAGTAGTTAAATCAAATAAAACCATTAAACTCTTTCATTCTTATTATTTCCAGTAACATTAGGATTGACAATTGTTTTAGAGTGCTCGCATGAAGTTGGTTCCACTTTAGAAATCGAAAGCGCATTTCTGATCTGTAAATATTTAACGCATATGTGTTATTATGGCTAGGTTCAGAAAACCCAAGCCCAAAATAGAGGCTAAGATTAGTTATCCAATATCGTAGGTGCAATATATTGCACTTGTGATTTGTAAAACCAAAAAAATAAATAAAACAAAGGCCCACGACCTCCATTTCTTATTTCACAGTGAAGGTTGCGATATTGGGACTATGAAAAACCGCACCAACGATTTGAGTTTGAGACTTTGGAGGTGCCTTTGGACGGTAAATTGGAAGGGCATATTCAAAAATTGGATCCAATGGAAGGTAAGTACTCATTTCCTTCAAAATTGATTTCAAATTTTGTTTATGTTTGTTAATTTTATAGTTTTTGTTATTTTTAAAATGCATTTAATAATTTTTTTTGAATTAAATCAAACAATGAAATATTAAAACAATTTTGAATTTGTTCTTTTAATCTTAACAGAGAACATAAATGTTGAAGATAATGTGCAAAATGAACCCACTAATAACCAAGAACCAAACACAAACCCAAACCCAAGCACAAACCCAAAAAGAGAGGGAGAACAAGACCATAATTCAGAGATTCTGGCTTGTTTGGGTGCATTGAGGCGCCTTAGCTCATTGTTTAGAGGGGGGGACCATTTGAGACAATCATTAGCTGAGGCATTGGATACCATAAAAAACATAATTGCCAACGGTTAGGGAGCACTGTACAACATTAGCTCGTACAGAGAATCCATGAGGAAATACTATTCTGATGGTTTGAGCTATAAAGATGTAAACAAATTAAAGATAACGTCCAAAGACCAATTGTTTTCATTATTTTGGGACCCTAGCACCGGATTGGTTCCACCCACAAGTCGAGCACACATTTCCATAGAGTGGTGCGTGGAACCAAATGTGAAAGCCAATTGGATGGATCATTGGTACATGGTCTTTGATGAAGAACCTAATGGGAATAGAGACATCCCATTCTATTTCCTCATGAAGTTGTATGTAGAATTTATCTTGGGTAAACATGTGAAATATTTTGATATTTTAGAGTTCTAGGGTGTGGGCCATGGGATGCCCCAAGATAGGCAAGGGGCTAGGACTGATCCTAACTATCACATGCCCCAATTTTGCAAAAAAACAATTTTATATTATTTGATATTATTTGAGGACAATATGTTAAATTTTATGCTAAGTTGTAATTAATGACTCAACAAAGTCAAGGATATTTAATGTAATTTTGAATATTTTAATTATAAATAAATAAAGGTGGAGACAACAACTTAAGAGAGCTGTTAAAAGAGTGTTTACTAGTCAAATTGGTGGAAGAGACTAGGTGGAGAGAAAACAGACATGTGGCAGCATCCTCAAACCACTTCCAACTGTTGCAGGTGGCAACCTCCCTACATTTGGGGTCATGATCCCCCAAGAAAGTGGGATTAGAGCAGGTGGCTCAATTAATGATAACTGACCCAAAAGACCTAGGAAATATTTATAAAAATACCCATTGAAGAGAGCTGAGGCTGCTCATTCTAGAGAAGTGATCATTCAGGTGAATGTACTTCAGAGAAATTCAATGGAAGGGATTCGTGGAAAGAGTTTGAGGGGTTAACTGCTAAGTGATCTAGTGTATCTTTTTAGCTAAAGGATCTTACTGCTGAGTGCAGAGCGTTTATTGAATCATTGGACTAGTCTATTGTTTGCTTGCTCCACCAGTTCTCAGCCAAGAAGACCAGGAACATGCTCAGGGGTCCTGAGGAAGTGTTGTTTGAGCGCTCTCCAAGAGTTGGTAGGGAGGAACGACCTCCTAATGCTGTTGTTGCCCATGCTAATCAGGTTCTTCATTCTTTTGTTTTACTGTGTTAGATAGTTAAATGTGAATCTGACTGATAAATAAATGTTAAATATTTAGTTGTAAAATGTTATAGTTAGTAATTCTTTAGATTATTGAAGGAATGAATCTGAAATAGATGGAAAATAATTCTAATTTGTGTTTTTTCACACCTGGAAGGACCAGACCGTACTCCAGCACAGTCAGAGTGTTTAAAGAAGATGAAGAAAATGTTAAGAGACTAAATAGAATAGATGTGGTTCTGCATTTTATATTAGTAGTATTTTATTTCATTATGCAGGTTATAATTAAAAAGTATAATGACCTGGTTACCTATGTTCTTTATTTATGTAAATATACTGATAATGGAATAGCATTAACCTAGCACACATAGAAGGATGATTATGTTAAGAAAATATCCGAGTAGATAATATGTTGTGTGTACAGACAGTAGATTATTTTCTTTTTATTTTAAAATATGCTGGAGGATAAACTTTGTTATGTTATTTATATATATTCCTTTAGGTTAATTTAGTAACTATTTGCAAATACAGTAGAAGAATCACAATCAAGTTGTTTTGTTTATATTCAATTCAGTAAAGAAAAAAACTATTAATTATATAGTTTATTTACTAATAATATTAAATAAACTAAGACTAACAGTTACTATTAACTAAGGAGAGTATTATGAAAAGTATTTATTTTATCAAGAAGAAACTTGTTTCAGAATCTATGTTTATCTTTCAAACAACTCTAGTAAAATTTTTTCTATCATTTCAGTAGATAAAAAAAATAAGAATACGATAATAACTAGTATAAAAATAAATATATATCTATGTAAAGAATTGTTCCATAACAGGTTTATACCTGCAAGAGTAACTACAGGGTCGAAACCCTATATTAAATTTATTGTTTTAAATAAAAACATTAAGCTATAATCCAATTCCTGGGATTATTTTATTAAAAACAATTAAACTAATAGAAACTATTTACAGTCCATTAAGGACAAATGAAAAAGACAAATGTAATGTTTTATTGGAAATTTTCATATCGCACCAGGGTCGAAACCCTATATTAAATTTATTGTTTTAAATAAAAACATTAAGCTATAATCCAATTCCTGGGATTATTTTATTAAAAACAATTAAACTAATAGAAACTATTTACAGTCCATTAAGGACAAATGAAAAAGACAAATGTAATGTTTTATTGGAAATTTTCATATCGCACCTGTAACCCTAATTAAAAACAAATTTAACAAGTAATAGAACTTATTAAAAATAAACTGAAAGATTTATTTAACAAGGGTTTCATTCAGGAACAACCCTAGCTCCTATTCCCGAGCAAACAAATAAAATTTATAAATTATACCATGACTGAGTGACAGTCTTAATACATTAATAAAAATCTATTATGAAATATATTAAACAGTAATAATATTCATTCACAGTCGAATAGGGTAAAAACCCTAAGTACACAGAGTCACAAAAGTAGCATTACTGCAAGCGAGTCCAAGATCGAAAGAAATCCTTTTAAAAACCCAATGTTTTGCTTGATAGGACGAAAGGCTATAAACTTAAACAGTGCACAAAACCCAGCTCAGGGCCGGAGTACCTATATCGTGGCATGGGTCTTTAATAATCAAAACAAACATTCTTTTTATCAAACCCTACATCACTCTAAAAATATTTTTAAGTAAAGAAAAGAGCATTTACAAGCCATGACATTGAGCCGAAGGCACCCTGCTGTAAGCGACGGTTTAAAAAAAAAAAAAAACTTATAAACTGAAGACCAACAACCCAAGACTCGGAAAAACCAAGGCCGTAACTTCTTCCAACTGCAAACATTTCCCCTAAGTGTGTACAAACAGGGAGAGCCACTTTGTAACCGGGGCTTATCCGTAGATTGAACGCCGGTACAAATGTGAAGTGGTTCCTTCCAAGTGTTAAGGCGAACCATCACCTGCAAAATGAAAACCAAATCATAATTAAAAACCTGAATGTAGAATTGTAACTGTAATTTCTTTATAGCTTACAACTTCTTAAAACGATTTGTTACATGGAGTGTTGATAACCAAGGTCACAAATAAGGCAGACCAACACCACGAGCAGCGCAACTCTTGTATTCACCTGAGAAGGAGGCAGCTGGTTCAAATTACTATCTACATCGACAACTGGAGCAAGAGCGAGCAGTGACAGTGGCCACACCATGACTTCAACACTAAAACTATTGATTGTGTAAACACTACCCTCAATAACAGCAAGGTTTGGTGGCAGGAATCAACTCAATCACAAGCTGTGAACACCACGACTCTCATCCTAAATAAAAACACTTCAAAAATGCACAGATAGTGGAGCTGAAGGCGAGCACTTGCAAGCCATCATGGCCGCAATGAACCCAACAATGCAGAGACCAAAACCCTCGTTGAACAATGAGAATAGGGTTGCAAGGTAAAGCATATAAGTCATGTAATGCATGGTGAGGAGAGTTCCACGTGCCCACAAATCTATCCACTTCATGACGAGTTCATTTGTATAGTCTCCACTACAGCAATTCAAATCAAATAATTGTTAAATCATATACATTATGCATGTAATGATAATGTAAATTTTAAATAAGTCAATATCGTATTATTTCCCATGAAGTGAACCTTGTTAATGAACGAGTAGTATACCATCGTATATTCTAATGTTTAAACCTTGAATTTATCTTTGGTAAAGAACCAATTTGTTTATTGGAATCGATGCCCTTGTTTCTTAAATATCATATGAACTTTCTTAATCAAACTTATAAGAAAAAGATCAAGAGATTAATAGAAGTTTTGAGCAAGTTTGTTAATGCCTTTTTTGACATTTTCTTATAATCATGAACTATGAATGTAGAAGCTTGGAGAACTAGATTTAAATCAATAAGGTGTATATTCGTATAATTAACATTTGACACTAAAATAGCTCCTACACTTTTAAGTAACCTACAGTACTGGATGTAGGATAGATATCTTAAAAGTACATGATCTTGGGTCTCCATAATTTTACCAAGCTCTAAGCTGAATCGAACCAAGGTTAGGTTAGAATTGGGAGTTTAGGATTGTAAACTATCTAGGATTTAATTGCATCACCTTTACTTATAAGTAAATAGTAGGGTAATGTAAAGTTGTCGCATTATGTTGATCATGAAGAAAATGGGAAATTCAAGTCACAACTTGACGATATTTATGCAGAGGATCCTTAATACATATAAGCAATGTTAAGCTGATAAATTTGCTACTAAAGCCTAATTAAAAATAGAGTTGAAAGGTACATAGTAAGCTTATGTTCTGAAAGGCTATAGGTTGGTTTCTATAATGATAAGCATCATTTTAATTATTAACATAATAATAGCAATAGACTCTCATGTGAGAGAAAGAGTTATGATACAAAATCATGAGCTCTAATAAGAACTGGAAATAGCTTAGAGTAAGGTTAGAAGAAGGTTTTATCTATTATAGTGATCAATCTGTTAAAAGACAAACATTAGGGCAACATTAATAACCCTTACGACAAGAAGATTAAGTATTATCATATTTGTAATCAAGTAAAAGAAACATTACTTTACCTTGTAGGACCTTGAGTCTTCTAAGCAAACTTTTAGTCTAGCAATACTTTTATGTTAAAAGAAGTATATCTGGTTTAACGCCTTAATAAACTTTTACTGGTTCAAAAATTTACCTGTTCAGCCTGTAAAGATCTAGAAATCCAGATACGTTAGCAATTGCTAAGTAAGCCCCAGCTAGAAAGTAACTCCTCACCTAATCGGCATTTAAACCATCAGTACAACTAAATATTTGCATGCAGATGATTCACATCATATATCAAAATTAAAACAACATTAATCTTTATGTGTTAAAGTTAATGATTACTTTTAATTATCTGTTTCGTTTCTTTTATTAGTTGCTAGCAGTTATTTAACTGCAACAGTAAACATTTTATGTTATCTCAAAATTTTAAATTTTTGTGGAAATTTGGGGTTTTGACATGTGGTATCAGAGCACAAGGTTCAAACACTAGGCCTTGATGAAGCCCAACTAGCTTTTATGAAACAGTAAATTGAATTATTATGCTGATGTATTTTCTTTTAAATGTTATTCAACCGATAAATTGTTTCTGAAGTTTAAAAAACAGGTATGGAAAGGCTAGAGGAATATGCAGAGGAGGAATCTCCATTTACTAAACCAGAAAACTTACCAAGAGATCCTATACTAGAAGATTTAACTACCAATTCCTCAAAACTATTACAAACAGTAAAAGACCTAAAATCTGAAATGGAATCAGTAAAACGAGGGAATGAAAGGTTTCTGAGGGCTCAGGAGGAGCTAAATCAGATCCTAACAGAAAGGTTTCAAACTGAGGGTAGCGGTAGAAGAATTGAATCAAAAGATACAAGTCACCAACATAAATTTAAAAAGATGAAACATACTAAAAATGAAAGCAGTTCATCTTCAGAGGTGTTTGGTGAACAACGTAAATTGCATTCTACTAGTGATGGTAGTTATGACAATCATTATACTAAAAAGAGGAAATACAAACCTTATGAGGAAATTTTTGGGGAATTTAAAAAGAGATAACCACCAACATTCAATGGAGAGACTGAGAAGGGGGAAGAAGCGGAATCCTGGTTATCTGGGATGAAGAAGTACTTCCAGATATATAACTATCCTAACCAATTAAAGGATAGAATGGCTATCTACAATCTCTTAGGAAAGGTTGACATTTGGTGGTAGGACTTGAAGAGAGTCAAGGGAATAAAAGAGAAGAATGTAAATTGGAGTACCTTCAAGAGGTACTTTAAAAAGAAATTTTTGTCTAAGCAATACTATGAAGAGAGAAAAAAATAATTATATGAGCTTAAATTAGGATTAATGACAATGAAAGATCTAAACAACAAGTTTTTGAGTCTGCTTAGGTATGTGCCATACCTTGTAGATGAAAAACCAAAGGTGCATCGGTTCCTCAGCTGTCTACCTTATCATATTAAGGACAAGATTGAGTATGACAATCCAAAGACTTTGGAAGAAGCCATGAGGAAAGCCAACTTCTATTATGAATAGAATCGAAAGAAGGAAAGCATGGCCAACTAGAAGGCCAAGAAGAATAATAACCAGTATGATCAAAAGAAGAAATAATTTGTACCCAACAAAAATTCTAAGAACAATAAGGCCAGAAATTATCATAATAAGAATTTCCAAGGAAATAAGAATAATTCACCAAGCAATCAGAATAATTCCAAGGGTAAAGAATGTGCTAATAACCATGGTAATTACACCAAGAACTTTGAGCGCAAAGAACCTATAAAGTGCTAGGAGTGCAAAATCAATGCAGCCTTGGAGAATTGACAAGCAGAATATCAAACTTCCATGGTGGAAGTAGTAGGTATGATAAATCAAACCCCTATAACTATTTTGATTGATCCAAGAGCTAGTCTCAGTTATATTTCACCTAAAATGGTAGAAAATTGTAAGTTACCTGTTGAAAAATTTGAAAATTCTTGGTTAGTTCAGTTAGCCACTAGTGCTAAAAGAAAGGTAACTTGTTTTGTAAAGAAATGTGCAGTAGTTATGGATCATTTTGAAACTGTTGTGAAGCTTAATGTATTACCTATTGGTTCTTATGATTTACTTATCGGTATGGATTGGTTAGAACAACATAGGGTAATTTTAAATTGTTATGATAAAACCTTTACTTGTGTAAACCATGATGGAAAACCATTAAGTGTAAAGGGGATTCCTAGAAAAACCACCATAAGGCAGATTTCTGCTCTACAGCTTAAGAGAGCTGTTAGGAAGGGTTGTAAAGCTTATGCAGTAACAATAATTGATGAAGAGAATCTAAATAAGACAGAAAAATTAAAATTGGAAGACATACCAGTCTTAAGAGATTATGTTGATGTATTCCCTGAAGAAATTCCGGGACTACCTCCGAAAAGGGAATTGGATTTTACCATTGAGCTGGTACCTGGTGCAGTACCTAGCTCAAAGGCCCCTTATCGAATGAACATACTTGAACTTAATGAATTAAAGTCTCAATTAAAAGAACTAATTGATAAAAAGTATATTCGACCTAGTGTGTGTCCCTGGGGGGCACCTGTCATCTTCGTTAAGAAAAAGGACGGAACCATGCGACTTTGCATAGATTACCGTCAATTGAATAAGATGACTATTAAAAATCGATACCCATTGCCCCATATAGATGATATTTTCGATAAACTACGTGGAGCCACGGTGTTTTTGAAAATTGATTTAAGGTCTGGATATCATTAAGTTAGGATTAAAGATGAAGATATCTTTAAAACAACTTTTAGTACTCGATATGGTCACTACGAATTTGTTGTCATGCCATTCGGACTTACTAATGCTCCAGCTGTTTTTATGTGTTTAATGAACAATGTTATGCATAAGTATATAGATAAGTTTGTAGTCGTGTTCATCGACGATATATTAATCTATTCAAAAACTGAAGAAGAACATAATGAACATTTAAAAATTGTTTTGCAAGAGTTACGAGATCATCAACTTTTTGCAAAGTTTAGTAAATTTGATTTCTTCAAGGATAAGATTCAGTACTCAGGTCATGTGGTGACCAAGGAAGGAGTTTCAGTAGATCCCGAAAATATAAAGGCGATCGAAGATTGGCCGGTTCCTAAGGATGTAACTGATGTTCAATCTTTCATGGGAATTACCGATTACTACCAGAGGTTCATTGAAGGTTTTTCGAGGATCACGAATCCTATAACTTCTTTGCAGAAGAAAGGAAAGAAGTTCGATTGGAACCAAAAATGCGAGGAAAGATTTAAAAAGTTAAAAACTTTATTAACCAGTGCACCTATTTTAAGAATAGTAGATCCAAATAAAGAATTTGTACTGTGCACTGACGCCTGTAATGATGGTTTAGGAGGTGTTCTGACTCAATAAGGGCATGTTATTGCCTATGAGTCTAGGAAATTAAAAATTCATGAAAAGAATTATGCAACTTATGATCTGGAGTTAGAGCTCTTATACATGCTCTAAAGATGTGGCGACATCACCTAATTGGTAGACAATTTATTTTAATGACTGATAATAAAGGATTAAAGTATTTTTTAGATCAGCCTAATCTAAATGCCAGACAAGCTAGGTGGCTAGATTTTCTAAGTGAGTATGATTTCGAAATTTAGCACATTAAAGGTAACGAAAATAAAGTTGCAGATGCATTAAGTAGGAATGCAAGGCTGAATTTTGCTGCAGTTATGAGCACTTATATGACAGATTTGGATGAATTGCTTAAAGCAGGAATAGAACAAGATGAAATTTACCAAAATTTACAAGCTAAAACGAAAGAAAATCCAACAGAAAGCTTAAGTAAAGGGTACAGTTTGAATGCAAAAGAATTTTTACTATACAAAGACAGAATGCATGTACCTAACGTACCCAAAGTTAAGCTGTTAATTTTGGATGAAATCCATAAAACTCCATACTCAGGTCATCCAGGCTATCAAAAGACTATAACTATGTTAAGAAAAGAATATTTTTGGCCAAATATGAAGACTGAATTAACAGAATATATCGCTAGGTGTTTTGAATGTCAGCAGGTGAAAACTGAATATCCACACCCAACTAGATTACTTCAGCCATTACCCATTCCTAGTTGGAAATGGGAGATAATAGATCTCGATTTTGTTACTGGACTACCTAGAAATCATAATTTAAATGATTCTATCATGGTAGTGGTCAATAAGTTAAGTAAAACAACTCACTTTATACCTATTAAAACTACATATAAGGCTGCAAATATAGCTAATATCTTTCTAAAACAGATTTTTCGATTGCATGGAATACTGAAAGTGATAATCTCAGATAGAGATCCTAAATTTACAGGTAACTTTTGGAAATATCTATTTAAAGGATTAAACACTACATTAAATTTTAGTACTTCGTTCCATCCTCAAACATATGGAAAAACTGAAAGAGTAAACCAAGTACTGAAATATTTATTAAGAATGTATGTGAAAGATCAGCATGGTAAATGGGAGGATTATTTGCATTTGGAAGAATTTGCTTATAATAATAATTATCAGGCATCAGCCAGATTTAGTCCTTTCAAAATTTTGTATGGAAGGAAATTTAATACTCCTATCTCTTGGAGTAATCCGGTGGATAGATTAGTATTAGGTCCTGAATTGTTAAAGGAAATGGAAGAAATTGTAAAACAGGTGCAAGGTAATCTGAAAGTTGTGCAGAATCAACAGAAAACTCAAGCAGACTTTAAAAGAACTCCAAAAGAGTTTTAGGTAGGTGAACATGTGTTCATCAAGGTGAGGCCTGAAAAGAGCTCTTCGAGATTGGGAAGTTGTGCAAAACTAGCAATTCGTTACTGTGGACCATTTGAAATACTGTCCAGAATTGGACAAGTAGCTTATCAATTAGCATTACCACCAAATTTAAGAGTACATAATGTTTTTCACATTTCTGTATTAAAGAAATATGGTCATGATGCTACTGATGTTGTTAATTGGAATGATGTACAGGTGGAACCAGAAGGAGATTTTCGGTGGAACCGGACTGTATCCTTGGGCGGAGGGAGATCACACTTCGAAACCGCACCATTGGATAGGTGAAGCTGCAATGGAAGCACCTTAGTCTAGAGGAGGCCACTTGGGAATTGGAAAGTAATATGCGAGATGCATATCCAATTCTGTTCCATGGGAATTCTGAGGATGATGAATAAATAACATCGAGGATGATGTTATGCTCTAAGGGGGTGTATATGTCACATGCCCCAATTTTGCAAAAAAACAATTTTATATTATTTGATATTATTAGAGGACAATATGTTAAATTTTATGCTAAGTTGTAATTAATGACTCAGTAGAGTCAAGTATATTTAATGTAATTCTGAATTTTTTAATTATAAATAAATAAAGGTGGAGACAACAGCTTAGGAGGGCTATTAAAAGAGTGTTTACTGGTCAAATTGGTGGAAGAGACTGGGTGGAGAGTAAACAGACGTGTGGCAGCATCCTCAAACCACTTCCAACTGTTGCAGGTGTCAACCTCCCTACATTTGGGGTCATGATCCCCTAAGAAAGTTGGATTAGAGCCGGTGGCTCAATTAATGATAACTGACCCAAAAGACCTAGGCAATCTTTATAAAAGTACCCATTGAAAGGAGCCGAGGCTGCTCATTCTAGAGAAGTGATCATTCAGGTGAATGTATTTCAGAGAAATTCAATGGAAGGGAATTGTGGAAAGAGTTTTAGGGGTTAACTGCTAAGTGATCTAGTGCATCTTTTCAGTTGAAGAATCATATTGCTGAGTGCAGAGTGTTTACTGAGTTATTGGGCTAGTCTATTGTTTGCTTTCTCCACTAGTTCTCAACCAAGAAGACTAGGAACAGGCTCGGGGGTCCTGATGAAGCGTTGTTTGAGCGCTCTCGTGGATTTGGTATGGAGGAAAGGCCTCCTAACGCTGTTGTTGTCCATCCTAATGAGGTTCTTCATTCTTTTGTTTTACTGTGTTAGATAGTTAAATGTGAATCTGACTGTTAAATAAATGTTAAATATTTAGTTGTAAAATGTTAGAGTTAGTAATTCTTTAGATTATTGAAGGAATGAATCTGAAATAGATGGAAAATAATTCTAATCTGTGTTTTTCCACGCCTGGAAGGACCAGATCGTACTCCAGCACAGTCAGAGTATTTAAAGAAGATGAAGAAAATGTTAAGAGACTGAATAGAATAGATATGGTTCTGCATTTCATATTAGCAGAGTAATTTATTTCAGTATGCAGGTTATAATTAAAAAGTATAATGACCTGGTTATCTATGTTCTTTATTTATGTAAATATACTGATAACAAAATAGCAGTAACCTAGTACATGTAGAAGGATTATTATGTTAAGAAAATATCCGAGTAGATAATATGTTGTGTGTACAGACAGTAGATTATTTTCTTTTTATTTTAAAATATGCTGGAGGATAAACTGTGTTATGTTATTTATATATTCCTTTAGGTTTATTTAGTAATTATTTGCAAATGCAGTAGAAGAATCAGAGTCAAGTTGTTTTGTTTATATTCAATCCAGTAAACAAATAAACTATTAACTATATAGTTTATTTACTAATAATATTAAATAAAATAAGACTAACGGTTACTATTAACTAAGGAGAGTCTTATGAAAAGTTTTTATTTTATCAAGAATAAACTTGTTTCAGAATCTATGTTTATCTTTCAAATAACTGTAGTAAAATTCTTTCTATCATTTCAGTAGAAAAATACAATAAAAATACGATAATAACCAGTATAAAAATAAATATATATCTATGTAAAGAACTGTTGCAAGAGTAACTACAGGGTCAAAACCCTATATTAAATTTATATTTTTAAATAAAAACATTAAGCTATAATCCAATTCCTGGGATTATTTTATTAAAAAAAATTAATCTAATATAAACTATTTATAGTCCATTAAGGACAAATGAAAAAGACAAATGTAATGTTTTATTGGAAATTTTCATATCGCACTTGTAACCCTAATTAAAAACAAATTTAACAAGTAACATAACTTATTAAAAATAAACTGAAAGATTTATTTAACAAGGGTTTCATTTAGGAACAACCCTAGCTCGTATTCCTGAGCAAACGAATAAAATTTATAAATTATACCATGACTGAGTGACAGTCTTAATACATTAATAAAAATCTATTATGAAATATATTAAACATTAATAATATTCATTCGCAATCGAATAGGGTAAAAACCCTAAGTAGACATAGTCACAAAAATAGCATTACTCCAAGTGAGTCTGAGCTCGAAAGAAATCGTTTTAAAAACCCAATGTTTTGCTTGATAGGCGGAAATGCTATAAACTTAAACAGTGTACAAAACCTAGCCCAGGGCCGGAGTACCCATATCGTGGCATGGGTTTTTAATAATCAAAACTAACATTCTTTTTATCAAACCCTACATCACTGTAAAAATATTTTTAAGTAAAAAAAATAGCATTTACAAGTCACGACATTGAGCAAGAGGCACCCTGTTGTAAGAGAGGGTTTAAAACAAAAACAAAACTTATAAACTGAAGACCAACAACCTAAGACTCGGAAAACCAAGGCCGTAACTTCTTCCAACTGCAAACATTTCCCCTAATTCTGTACAAGCAGGGAGAGCCAATTTGTATCTGGGGCTTACTCATAAACTGAACGTCGGTCCAAATGTGAAGTGGTTCCTTCCAAATGTTAAGGCGTACCATCACCTGCAAAATGAAAACCAAATCGTAATTAAAAACCTGAATGTAGAATTGTAACTATAATTTCTTTATAGCTTACAACTTCTTAAAAATGATTTGTTACTTGGAGTGTTGATAACTGAGGTCACGAAGAAGGTAGACCAGCACCACGAGCAGTGCAACTCTCGTATTCACCTGAGAAGGAGGCAACTAGTTCAAATTACTAGCTACATCAACAACTGGAGCAAGAGTGAGTAGTGATAGTGGCCACACCATGACTTCAACACTAAAACTACTGATTGTGTAAACACTACCCTCAAGCACAACAAGGTTTGGTGGCAGGAATCAACTCAATCACGAGCTGTGAACACCATGAATCTCATCCTAAATAATAGCACTTCAAAAATGCATAGATAGTGGAGTTGAAGGCGAGCACCTGCAAGCCCTCATGGTCGCAGTGAACCCAACAATGCAGAGACCGAAACCCTCATTGAACAATGAGAATAGGGTTGCAAGGTAAAGCATATAACTCACACAATGCATGGCGAGGAGAGTTTCACATGCCCACAAATCTATCCACTTCACGGTAGGTTCATTTGTATAGTCTCCACTGTAGCAATTCAAATCAAATAATTGTTAAATCATATACATTATGCATGTAATGATAATGCAAATTTTAAATAAGTCAATATCGTATTATTTACCATGAAGTCAACCTTGTTAACAAACGAGTAGTATACCATCGTATAATCTAATGTTTAAACCTTGAATTTATCTTTGGTAAAGAACCAATTTGTTTATTGGAATTGATGCCCTTGTTTCTTAAAGATCATATAACCTTTCTTGATCAAACTTATAAGAAAAAGATCAAGAGATTAATAGAATTTTTGAGCAAGTTTGTTAATGCCTTTATTGACATTTTCTTATAATCATGAACTATGAATGTATAAGCTTGGAGAACTAGATTTAAATCAATAAGGTGTATATTGATATAATTAACATTTGACAATAGAATAAATCTTAGTCTTTTAAGTAACCTACAGTACTGGATGTAGGATATATATCTTATATTTACATGATCTTGGGTCTACATAATTTTACCAAGCTCTAAGCTGAATCGAACCAATGTTAGGTTAGAATTGGGAGTTTAGGATTGTAAACTATCTAGGATTTAATTGCATCACCTTTACTTATAAGTAAACGGTAGGGTAATGTAAAGTTGTCGAATTATGTTGATCATGAAGAAAACGGGAAATTCAAGTCACAACTTGACGATATTTATGCAGAGGATCCTTAATACATATAAGCAATGTTAACCTGATAAATTTGCTACTAAAGCCTAATTAAAAATAGAGCTGAAAGGTACATAGTAAGCTTATGTTCTGAAAGGATATAGGTCAGTTTCTATAATGATAAGCAACATTTTAATTATTAACATAATAATAGCAATAGACTCTTATGTCAGAGAAAGAGTTATGATGCAAAATCATGAGCTCTAATAAGAACTGGAAATAGCTTAGAGTAAGGTTAGAAGAAGGTTTTATCTATTATAGTGATCAATCTATTAAAAGACAAACAATAGGGCAATGTTAATAACCCTTACGACAAGAAGATTAAGTATTATCATATTTGTAATCAAGTAAAAGAAACATTACTTTACCTTGTAGGACCTTGAGTCTTCTAAGAAAACTTTTACTCTAGCAATACTTTTATGTTAAAAGAAGTATATCTGGTTTAATGCGTTAATAAACTTTTACTCGTAAAAAATTTACCTGTTCAGCCTGTAAAGATCCAGAAATCTAGATATGTTAGCAATCGCTAAGCAAGCCCCAGCTAGAAAGTAACTCCTCACCTACTTGACATTTAAACCATCAGTATAGGTAAATATTTGCATGCAGATTATTCACATCATATATCAAAATTAAAACAACATTAATCGTTATGTGTTAAAGTTAATGGTTACTTTTAATTATCCGTTTCATTTCTTCTATTAGCTACTAGCAGTTATTTAACTGCAACTATAAGTATTTTATGTTATCTCAAAATTTTAAATTTTTTGTGAAAATTTGGGGTTTTGACATGTGGTATCAGAGCACAAGGTTCAAACACTAGGACTTGATGAAGCCCAACTAGCTTTTATGAAACAGTAAATTGAATTATTATGCTGATGTATTTTCTTTTAAAAGTTATTCAACAGAGAAATTGTTTCTGAAGTTTAACAAACAGGTATGGAAAGGATGGATGAATATGCAGAGGAGGAATCTCCATTTACTAAACCAGAAAACTTACCAAGAGATCCTATACCAGAAGATTTAACTACCAATTCCTTAGAACTGTTACAAACAGTAAAAGACCTAAAATCTGAAATGGAATCAGTAAAATGAGAGAATGAAAGGATTCTAAGGGCTCAGGAGGAGCTGAATCAAATATTAACAGAAAGGTTTCAAACTGAGGGTAGGGGTAGAAGAACTGAATCAGAAGATACAAGTCATCAACATAAATTTAAAAAGATGAAACATACTAAAAATGAAAGCAGCTCATATTCAGAGGTGTTTGGTGAACATCATAAATTGCATTCTACTAGTGATAGTAGTGATGACAATAATTATACTAAAAAGAGGAAATACAAACCTTATGAGAAAATTTCTGGGGAATTTAAAAAGATAAAACCACCAACATTCAATGGATAGACTGAGAAGGGGGAAGAAGCGGAATCCTGGTTATCTGGGATGAAGAAGTACTTCCAGATATATAAGTATTCTAACCAATTAAAGGATAGAATGGCTATCTACAATCTCTCATGAAAGGATGACATTTGGTGGCAAGACTTGAAGAGAGTTAAGGGAATAAAAGAGAAGAATGTGAATTGGAGTACCTTCAAGAGGTACTTTAAAAAGAAATTTATGTCTGAGCAATACTATGAAGAGAGAGAAAAAGAATTTTATGAGCTTAAATTAGGATCAATGACAATGAAAGATCTAAACAACAAGTTTTTGAGTCTGTTTAGGTATGTTCCATACCTTGTAGATGAGAAAACAAAGGTACAACGGTTCCTCAACAATCTACCTTATGATATTAAGGACATGATTGAGTATGACAATCCAAAGACTTTGGAAGAAGCCATGAGGAAAGCCAACTTCTGTTATGAACATAATCGAAAGAAGGAAAGCATGGCCAACTAGAAGTTCAAGAAAAATACTAACCAGTATGATGAAAAGAAGAAAGAATTTGTGCCCAACAAAAATTCTAAGAACAATAAGGCTAGAAATTATCCTGATAAGAATTTCCAAGGAAATAAGAATAATTCACCAAGCAATCAGAATAATTCCAAGGGTAAAGAATTTGATAATAACCATTGTAATTACACCAAGAAATTTGAGCGCAAAGAACCTATAAAGTGGCGGTAGTGCAATGGCCCACACTATGCCTTAGTCTGTCCTAATTGGAAAAAGACTGTTAGTAATATTCATACCATACAGGAGGAGATGACTGTTGGAGAATTAGCGAGAACTATTCCCAGAATCAATGCAGCCTTGGAGAATCGACAAGCAGAATATCAAACTTCCGTGGTGGAAGTAGAAGGTATGATAAATCAAACCCCTATAACTATTTTAATTGATCCAGGAGCTAGTCTCAGTTATATTTCACTTAAAATGGTAGAAAAATGTAAGTTACCTGTTGAAAATATTGAAAATTCTTGGTTAGTTCAGTTAGCCACTGGTGCTAAAAGAAAGGTAACTTGTTTTGTAAAGGAATGTGCAGTAGTTATGGATCATTTTGAAACTGTTGTGAAGCTTAATGTATTAACTCTTGGTTTTTATGATTTACTTATTGGTATGGATTGGTTAGAACAACATAGGGTAATTTTAAATTGTTATGATAAAACCTTTACGTGTGTAAACCATGATGGAAAACCAATAAGTGTAAAGGGGATTCCTATAAAAACCACCATAAGGAAGATTTCTGCTCTACAGCTTAAGAGAACTATTAGGAAGGGTTGTAAAGCTTATGCAGTAATAATAACTGATGAGGAGAATCTAAATAAGACAGAAAAATTAAAATTGGAAGACATACCAGTCTTAAGAGATTATGTTGATGTATTCCCTGAAGAAATTCCGGGACTACCTTTGAAAAGGGAGTTGGATTTCACCATTGAGCTGGTACCTGGTGCAGTACCTAGCTCAAAGGCCCCTTATCGAATGAACACACTTGAACTTAATGAATTAAAGTCTCAATTAAAAGAACTAATTGATAAAAAGTATATTCGACCTAGTGTGTGTCCCTGGGGGGCACCTGTCATCTTCGTTAAGAAAAATGATGGAACCATGCGACTTTGCATAGATTACTGTTAGTTGAATAAGATGACCATTAAAAATCGATACCTGTTGCCCCGTATATATGATCTGTTTGATCAACTACGTGGAGCCACGGTGTTTTCAAAAATTGATTTAAGGTCTGGATATCACCAAGTTAGGATTAAAGATGAAGATATCTTTAAAACAACTTTTAGGACTCGATATGGTCATTATGAATTTGTTGTCATGCCATTCGGACTTACTAATGCTCTAGCTGTTTTTATGTGTTTAATGAACAATGTTATGCATAAGTATCTAGATAAGTTTGTAGTCGTGTTCATCGACGATATATTAATCTATTAAAAAACTGAAGAAGAACATAAAGAACATTTAAAATTGTTTTGCAAGAGTTACGAGATCATCAACTCTTTGCAAAGTTTAGTAAATGTGATTTCTTCAAGGATAAGATTCAGTACTTAGGTCATGTGGTGACCAAGGAAGGGATTTCAGTAGATCTCGAAAAGATAAAGGCGATCGAAGATTGGCCGGTTCCTAAGGATGTAATTGATGTTCGATCTTTCATGGAAATTACCAGTTACTGCCGGAGGTTCATTGAAGGTTTTTCGAGGATCGTGAATCCGATAACTTCTTTGCAGAAGAAAGGAAAGAAGTTCGATTGGAACCAAAAATGCGAGGAAAGCTTTAAAAAGTTAAAAACTTTACTCTCCAGCAAACCTATTTTAAGAATAGCATATCCAAATAAAGAATTTGTAGTGTGCACTGAAGCCTGTAATGATGGTTTAGGCGGTGTTTTGACTTAAGAAGGGCATGTTATTGCCTATGAGTCTAGGAAATTAAAAATTCATGAAAATAATTATGCAACTTATGATCTGGAGTTAGCAGCTGTTATACATGCTCTAAAGATGTGGCGACATCACCTAATTGGTAGAAAATTTATTTTAATGACTGATAATAAATGATTAAAGTATCTGTTATATCAGCCTAATCCAAATGCCACACAAGCTAGGTGGCTAACTTTTCTAAGTGAGTATGATTTCGAAATTCAGCACATTAAGGTAAAGAAAATAAAGTTGCATATGCATTAAGTAGGAATGCAAGGCTGGATTTTGCAGCAGTTATCACCACTTACATGACAGATTTGGATGAACAGCTTAAAGCAGGAATATAACAAGATGAAATTTACCAAAATTTACAAGCTAAAACGAAAGAAAATCCAACAGAAAGCTTAAGTAAAGGGTACAGTTTGAATACAAAAGATTTTTTACTGTATAAACACAGAATGTATGTACCTAACGTACCCAAAATTAAGCTGTTAATTTGATTTTTTACTGTATAAACACAGAATGTATGTACCTAACGTACCCAAAGTTAAGCTGTTAATTTGATTTTTTACTGTATAAACACAGAATGTATGTACCTAACGTACCCAAAGTTAAGCTGTTATTTTTGGATGAAATCCATAAAACTCCATACTAAGGTCATCCAGGCTATCAAAAGACTATAACTATGTTAAGAAAAGAATATTTTTGGCCAAATATGAAGACTAAATTAGCAAAATATATCGCTAAGTGTTTTGAATGTCAGCAGATGAAAACTGAACATCAACACCCAACTGGATTACTTCAGCCATTACCCATTCCTAGCTTGAAATGGGAGATAATTAGTCTTGATTTTGTTACTAGACTACCTAGAAATCAAAATTTAAATGATTCTATCATGGTAGTGGTCGATAAGTTAAGTAAAGAATCTCACTTTATACTTGTTAAAACTACATATAAGGTTGCAAATATAGCTGATATCTTTCTAAAATAGATTTTTTGATTGCATGGAATACCAAAAGTCATAATCTCAGATAGAGATCCTGAATTTACAGGTAACTTTTGGAAATCTTTGTTTAAAGGATTAAACACTACATTAAATTTTAGTACTTCATTCCATCCTCAAACATATGGACAAACTGAAAGAGTAAACTAAGTACTGGAAGATTTATTAAGAATGTACATGAAAGATCAGCCTGGTAAATGGGAGGATTATTTGCATCTCGTAGAATTTGCTTATAATAATAATTATCAGGCATTAGCCAGATTTAGTCCTTTCAAAATTTTTTATGGAAGGAAATGTAATACTCCTATCTCTTGGAGTAGTCCGGTGGATAGATTAGTATTAGGTCCTAAACTATTAAAGGAAATGGAAGAAATTGTAAAACAGGTACAAGGTAATCTGAAAGTTGCACAGGATCGATAGAAAAGTCAAGCAAACCTTAAAAGAACTCCAAAAGAGTTTCAGGTAGGTGAACATGTGTTCATCAAGGTGAGGGCCAAAAAGAGCTCTCCGAGATTAGGAAGTTGTGCAAAACTAGCACCTCGTTACTGTGGACCATTTGAAATATTGTCCAGAATTGGACAAGTAGCTTATCAATTAGCATTACCACCAAATTTAAGAGTACATAATGTTTTTCACATTTCTATATTAAAGAAATATGTTCATGATGCTACTCATGTTGTTAATTGGAATGATGTACAGGTGGAACCAGAAGGAGATTTTTCGGTGGAACCAGATTGTATCTTTGGGCGGAGGGAGATCACACTTCGGAACTGCACCATTGGACATGTGAAGGTGCAATGGAAGCACCTTAGTCCAGAGGAAGCCACCTGGGAATTGAAAAGTAATATGTGAGATGCATATCCAATTCTCTTCCATGGGAATTATGAGGATGAAGAATAAATAACATCGAGGACGATGTTATGCTCTAAGGGGGTGTGTATTTCACATGCCCCAATTTTGCAAAAAAAATAAATTATATTATTTGATATTATTTGAGGACAATATGTTAAATTTTATGCTAGGTTGTAATTAATGACTTAGCAGAGTCAAGGATATTTAATGTAATTCTGAATATTTTAATTATAAATAAATAAAGGTGGAGAAAACAACTTATTAGAGCTGTTAAAATAGTGTTTACTGGTCGAATTGGTGGAAGAGACTGGGTGGAGAGCAAACAGACATGTGGTAGCATCCTCAAACCACTTCCAACTGTTGCAGGTGGAAACCTCCCTAGATTTGGGGTCATGATCCCCCAAGAAAGTGGGATTAGAGTAGGTGGCTCAATTAATGATAACTAACCCAAAAGACCTAGGCAATCTTTATAAAATTACCCATTGAAGAGAGCTGAGGCTGCTCATTCTAGAGAAGTGAACATTTAGGTGAATGTACTTTAGAGAAATTCAATGGAATGGAATTGTGGAAAGAGTTTGAGGGGTTAACTGCTAAGTGATCTAGTGCATCTTTTCAGCTGAAGGATCTTACTGCTGAGTGCAGAGTGTTTATTGAGTCATTGGACTAGTCTATTGTTTGCTTGTTCCACGAGTTATCAGCCAAGAAGACTAGGAACAGGCTCGGGGGTCTTGAGGAAGCGTTGTTTGAGCGCTCTCTAGGAGTTGGTAGGGAGGAATGACGTCCTAACGCTGTTTTTGTCCATCCTAATCAGGTTCTTCATTCTTTTGTTTTACTGTGTTAGATAGTTAAATGTGAATCTGACTGTTAAATAAATGTTAAATATTTAGTTGTAAAATGTTAGAGTTAGTAATTCTTTAGATTATTGAAGGAATGAATTTGAAATAGACGGAAAATAATTCTAATCTGTGTTTTTCCACGCCTAGAAGGACCAGACCGTACTCCAGCACAGTTAGAGTATTTAAAGAAGATGAAGAAAATGTTAAGAGACATAATAGAATAGATGTGGTTCTGCATTTCATATTAGCAGAGTAATTTATTTCAGTATGCAGGTTATAATTAAAAAGTATAATGACCTGGTTATCTATGTTCTTTATTTATGTAAATATACTGATAATGAAATAGTAGTAACCTAGTACACGTAGAAGGATTATTATGTTAAGAAAATATCCGAGAAGATAATATGTTGTGTGTACATACAGTAGATTATTTTCTTTTTATTTTAAAATATGCTGGAGGATAAACTGTGTTATGTTATTTACATTATTCCTTTAGGTTTATTTAGTAACTATTTGCAAATGCAGTAGAAGAATCACAGTCAAGCTGTTTTGTTTATATTCAATTCAGTAAAGAAATAAACTATTAGTTATATAGCTTATTTACTAATAATATTAAATAAACTAAGACTAACCGTTACTATTAACTAAGGAGAGTATTATGAAAAATATTTATTTTATCAAGAAGAAACTTGTTTCAGAATATGTGTTTATCTTTCAAATAACTCTAGTAAAATTCTTTCTATAATTTTAGTAGATAAAAACAATAAGAATACGATAATAACCAATATATATATATATGTAAAGAACTATTCCATAACTGTAAAGAATATATATATATGTAAAGAACTGTTCCATAACAGGTTTATACCTTCAAGAGTAACTACAGGGTCGAAACTCTATATTAAATTTATTGTTTTAAATAAAAAATTAAGCTATAATCCAATTCCTGGGATTATTTTATTAAAAACAATTAAACTAATAAAAACTATTTACAGTCCATTAAGGACAAATGAAAAAGACAAATGTAATGTTTTACTGTAAATTTTCATATCGCACCTGTAACCCTAATTAAAAACAAATTTAACAAGTAACATAACTTATTAAAAATAAGCTGAAAGATTTATTTAACAAGAGTTTCATTCAGGAACAACCCTAGCTCGTATTCCTGAGCAAACAAATAAAATTTATAAATTATACCATGACTGAGTGACAGTCTTAATACATTAATAAAAATCTATTATGAAATATATTAAACAGTAATAATATTCATTCGCAGTCGAATAGGGTAAAAACCCTAAGTACACAGAATCACAAAAATAACATTACTACAAGCGAGTACGAGCTCGAAAGAAATCCTTTTAAAAACCCAATGTTTTGCTTGATAGGCCGAAAGGCTATAAACTTAAACAATGTACAAAACCCAGCTCAGGGCTAGAGTACCCATATCGTGGCATGGGTTTTTAATAATCAAAACTAACATTATTTTTATCAAACCCTACATCACTGTATAAATATTTTAAGTAAATAAAAGAGCATTTACAAGTCACGACATTGAGCTGGAGGCACCCTGCGATAAGCAAGGGTTTAAAACAAAAACAAAACTTATAAACTGAAGACCAACAACCCAAGACTGGAAAAAACCAAGGCCGTAACTTCTTCCAATTGCAAACATTTCCCCTAAGTCTGTACAAGTAGGGAGATCCACTTTGTGACTGGGGCTTACCCGTAGACTGAACATCGGTCCAAATGTGAAGTGGTTCCTTCCAAATGTTAAGGCGAACCATCACCTACAAAATGAAAACCAAATCATAATTAAAAACCTGAATTTAGAATTGTAAATGTAATTTATTTATAGCTTACAACTTCTTAAAAATTATTTGTTACCTGGAGTGTTGATAACCGAGGTCACGAAGAAGGCAGACCAACACCACAAGCAGTGCAAATCTCGTATTCACCCGAGAAGGAGGCAGCTGGTTCAAATTACTAATAGAAACTATTTATAGTCCATTAAGGACAAATGAAAAAGACAAATGTAATGTTTTACTGGAAATTTTCATATTGCACCTGTAACCCTAATTAAAAACAAATTTAACAAGTAACAAAACTTATTAAAAAATAAATTGAAATATTTATTTAACAAGGGTTTCATTCAGGAACAACCCTAGCTCATATTCATGAGCAAACAAATAAAATTTATAAATTATACCATGACTAAGTGACAGTCTTAATACATTAATAAAAATCTATTATGAAATATATTAAACAGTAATAATATTCATTCGCAATCGAACAGGGTATAAACCCTAAGTACACAGAGTCACAAAAATAGCATTACTGCAAGCGATTCTGAGCTCAAAAGAAATCCTTTTAAAAACCCAATGTTTTGCTTGATAGGCCGAAAGGCTATAAACTTAAACAGTGTACAAAACCCAGCTCAGGGTTGGAGTACCCATATCGTGGCATGGGTTTTTAATAATAAAAACTAACATTCTTTTTATCAAACCCTACATCACTGTAACAATCTTTTTAAGTAAAGAAAAGAGCATTTACAAGTCATGGAATTGACCCGGAGGCACCCTGCTGTAAGCGAGGGTTTAAAAAAAAAAAAAACTTATAAACTGAAGACCAACAACCCAAGACTGGGAAAAACCAAGACCATAACTTCTTCCAACTGTAAACATTTCCCCTAAGTCTATACAAGTAGGGAGAGCCACTTTGTAACCAGGGCTTACCTGTAGACTGAACTTCGGTCCAAATGTGAAGTGGTTCCTTCCAAATGTTAAGGCAAAGCATCACCTGCAAAATGAAAACCAAATCATAATTAAAAACCTGAATGTAGAATTGTAACTATAATTTATTTATAGCTTATAACTTCTTAAAAACGATTTGTTACCTGGAGTTTTGATAACTGAGGTCACGAAGAAGGCATACCAACACCACAAGCAGTGCAACTCTCGTATTCAATTGAGAAGGAGGCAGCTGGTTCAAATTACTAGCTACATTGACAACCGGAGCAAGAGTGAGCAGTGATAGTGGCCACATCACGACTTCAACACTAAAACTACTGACTGTGTAAACACTACCCTCAAGCACAACAAGGTTTGGTGGCAGGAATCAACTCAATCACGAGATGTGAACACGACGACTCTCATCCTAAATAACAACACTTCAAAAATGCACAGACAGTGGAGTTGAAGGTGAGCACCTGCAAGCCCTCATGGGCACAGTGAACCCAACAATGCAGAGACCGAAACCCTCGTTGAACAATGAGAATAGGGTTGCAAGGTAAAGCATATAAGTTACGCAATGCATGGCGAGGAGAGTTCCATGTGCCCACAAATCTATCCACTTCATGGTGGGTTCATTTGTATAGTCTCCACTGTAGCAATTCGAATCAAAATATTGTTAAATCATATACATTATGCATGTAATGATAATGTAAATTTTAAATAAGTCAATATCGTATTATTTCCCATGAAGTCAACCTTATTAATGAACGAGTAGTATACCATCGTATAATCTAATGTTTTAACCTTGAATTTATCTTTGGTAAAGAACCAATTTGTTTATTGGAATCGATGCCCTTGTTTCTTAAAGATCATATGAACTTTCTTAATCAAACTTATAAGAAAAATATCAAGAGATTAATAGAAGTTTTGAGCAAGTTTGTTAATTCCTTTATTGACATTTTCTTATAATCATGAACTATGAATGTATAAGCTTGGAGAACTAGATTTAAATCAATAAGGTGTATATTGATATAATTAACATTTGACACTAGAATAGCTCCTACTCTTTGAAGTAACCTACAGTACTGGATGTAGGATAGATATCTTATAAATACATGATCTTGGGTCTCCATAATTTTACCAAGCTCTAAGCTGAATCGAACCAAGGTTAGGTTAGAATTGGGAGTTTAGGATTGTAAACTATCTAGGATTTAATTCCATCACCTTTACTTATAAGTAAATAGTAGGGTAATGTAAAGTTGTCACATTATGTTGATCATGAACAAAACAGGAAATTCAAGTCACTACTTGACGATATTTATGCAGAGGATCCTTAATACATATAAGCAATGTTAAGCTGATAAATTTGCTACTGAAGCCTAATTAAAAATAGAGTTGAAAGGTACATAGTAAGCTTATGTTCTGAAAGGATATAGGTCGGTTTCTATAATGATAAGTAGTATTTTAATTATTAACATAATAATAGCAATAGACTCTTATGTCAGAGAAAGAGTTATGATACAAACTCATGAGCTCTAATAAGAACTGGAAATAGCTTAGAGTAAGGTTAGAAGAAGGTTTTATCTATTATAGTGATCAATCTGTTAAAAGAAAAACAGTAGGGAAACGTTACTAACCCTTGTGACAAGAGGATTAAGTATTATCATATTTGTAATCAAGTAAAAGAAACATTACTTTACCTTGTAGGACCTTGAGTCTTCTAAGCAAAATTTTACTCTAGCAATACTTTTATGTGAAAAGAAGTATATCTAGTTTAATGCCTTAATAAACTTTTACTGGTTCAAAAATTTACCTGTTCAGCTTGTAAAGATCCAGAAATCCAGATACGTTAGCAATTTCTAAGTAAGCCTCAGCTAGAAAGTAACTCCTCACCTACTTGACATTTAAACCATCAGTACAACTAAATATTTGCATGCAGATTATTCACATCATATATCAAATTTAAAACAACATTAATCTTTATGTGTTAAATTTAATGGTTACTTTTAATTATCTGTTTCATTTCTTTTATTAGTCTCTAGCAGTTATTTAACTGCAATTGTAAACGTTTTATGTTATCTCAAAATTTTAAATTTTTGTGAAAATTTGGGGTTTTGACACTAACCATGTGCCACACCCTCCACGCACACCCAAACCTCCTCGGGTATATCCTCTTGCGGTTCCCATGATTGATGATACACAGGAATCCTTATTCGACTTGGCATATACATTGCTTCAAGATGGGACTATTGTCCAAGGAAATGTAGGCCAAGGGGTTGGCACTTTTGAGGCTGGCCCATCACACTCTCAAGATCCACTCACTAGGTATCCATAACGTACTAGAGCTGTAGATTGCACTGGAGATGCCGAGGGTTCAGAGTGTCATGTTATTCCACACCCTTGCATAGCGTGGGAAGGCATATGCTATGGGCCCTGCTTCAGAGCTCCAAGACAATGGATTACTTCGATATGTAAGTAAAACTCATTCTTTTCATATTATATTTTGTTTTATATCACAATTTTCAATTGTTTCATAATTTATTTCTATTTAACTATCTAACAAATTATGTGAACAAATATACAACTGGTGTCCCATGACACCGTATATTTGCATAGTCCGATGATTGATGTTGATAACATTGATGCAATGGTCAATGCTACATATGGTATTGGTGCTTCACAATTAGCTGTAAGAACTTTACTTTTTAATTTTTCATCGTTATTTACATATTTATATTAGAGATTGCAACATTCAATACATCCTAATCTGGATACAATATGTTTTATGTAGGGTGGGAAGGATGAGTTTGTGGAATCCCATCCAAGTTCCTCACATGTTGAAGAAGATTCCCAGACACAGGTATTATTTTAATTATGCTTTTAATTATTCAACATGTATGCTTTTAATTATTAGAAATTTTCTAATTGTATCTTTATGTTTTGTTATGTAGCATGATATCTATGCCAGACGAACGACCTTTTTGATTGGTGACCTACCTCTCCCCCCCTAGTTACATGTATGTTTCACTTTCTTTGAAAAAATTATTTTTCTTCCATGTTGTATGTGTCTCATTTTCTTTGTATTATCTGACATTGACATATGTTACTTTATGTAGGCATCTATTGAGCTAGTTCTTCTTGAAGAGCACCAATTCCAGGTTGTTGGTGAACCACCTCTCCCCCCCCCAGGTACATGTATGCTTTGCTTTCTTTGAAAACATCATTTTTCGTCCATGTAGTATATGTCTCATTTTATTTGTATTTGCTGACATTGACATATGTTAATTTATGCAGGAATCTAGTGAGCTAGTGGTGCTTGAAGAGAACCAAATCTAGGTTGTTGGTGACCCACCTCTCCCCCCTAGGTACATGTATGTTTTGCTTGCTTTGAAAACATCACAAAGTTCGTCCATGTAGTATTTATGTCTCATTTTCTTTTTATTATCTCACATTGACATATGTTACTTTATGCAGGCTTCTAGTGAGGCAGTGGTGCTTGAAGAGCACCAAATCGTTGTTATTGGTGACCCACCTCGAACCCCCCACTAGTTACGTTTATGTCTCACTTTCTTTTAATTGCACTTTTAATTATTCAACATGTACTTTTTTAATTATTTGAAATTGTCTAATTGTATCTTTATCCTTTTGTACATAGGAATGTAATTTTGATTATGTTGTCCACCGAGCGGCCTTCTTCGCTAATGAATATAGAAATCCTTTTATCCCATTGTTAGTTGTTCCACACACTGGTTACAAACCTCTTCACGACCCCCAGTTATATTTATATATTGCTTATCTTACTTATATTTCTTTTTGTACATGCAAGTATCTTTTTCCTTGTTGCCCCCATTGATTAGCTGACATTGACATATATATTATTTTATGTAGCTTGATAGTGAGTGAGTGGTGCTTGAAGAGCACAAAATCGGGGTCGTCGCTCACCCACCTCCCCCCCCCCCAAAGGTACATGTTTGTTTCACTTTCTTTGAAAAAGGTATTGTCCCTCCATGTAGTATAGTTTTATTTGTACATCCAAGTATGTTTTTCGTGTACCCATTGATTTGTTGACATTGACATATATTATGCATCTTCATAGTGGGAAAGTGGTGCTTGAAGAGCACCCAATCGGGGTCACTTCCAGTGAGGAACCATCACTTACACCACGACCCACCATAACTTACTCACGTACAGTAAGTAAAAATGTTAAATTGGTTTGGAATTTCAACAAATGTACATATAATTTTTATAGATTGGTAAACTAACTTACAAATTTATGTCTTTTTTCAGTCTTGTTGGAGCAGGGTCCCGCAGCTACAGAAGAAGCTGCTAGTTTTGGCGGAAATATAAGTTTTGGCGGAAAGAAGTTAAGACAGAGCTATGACGCCGTAGCACGTTTCCATCTGGAAAACAGAGCCGGAAACCATGACTTTTAAGATAGAAAAGTCAAGAAAGGAAACGGTACCTGAGCGGCCGAGAAGAGAGAGCTCAACCACTGCATTGAAGGCAGCGGTGGAAGAAAGGAGGGCTCAGCGACCCTCATAAAGGAGAAGGAGCAATGAGGCTGAAGCATTGAAGGCGAAGGACAGAAAAGAGAAGCGGTGCATAGTACCCATGATCAGTGCCGGGAAGCATGGAAGACTGCAGAGAGCTGTGGTGTGATGAAAAGCGGCTACCTCAAGTACAGATATGGCCTACTGTCACTAGTTAGGGTTTTGGGTTACTGTTGGGACAGGCCCACAGTGTTGTAATGGCAAGACCTTCGGGCTGCCTATAAAAGGATATATTTTTTATTGTAAAGGGGTTAGCTAGTCATTTTAGTTGGTTAGTTAGTTGGTTCATTCAGTGTTAGTAGAGTTTTGCTGATTATTAGACTGTTGTAAAAGCCTAGCTCTGGTTCTGTTATTAGCGGTAGCAATCTTACGGTAACCAGTAGCTGGCTTAAAGACTATGTATGTAACGATCCGCAGGGATCGACAGAGAGGGAAGAGTATATTGTAGGAGAGCAATATAGAATAGAAAAGAGATCTAAGAGAGAAGATCTTAAGCTGCATATGCGGTGCAGTAGAACTGTGTTTTACCTTCCCCTGAGCTATAATAAAAAAACAGTTCTGTAGGAAAGGATCGCGGGACGGTATAAAGGAATATCTCGCGGCTAGAAGAGCTGCGAGGTGAGGAGATCACGCGATGCGAGCAGGAGATCGCCCGACGCACAGAAAGAGACCTCGCAGCTAGGAGAGTTGCGAGCCACTAGTAGGATCGCCACAGAACCTGGTCCAAGACACTTGAGTCCTTGGCCAACCCATTAGAGTCACTTCGGGTGAGACTTCAGGCCGCTGTGCGGTCTGTCGCCGAAAGGGCCAGTGATCTAGGGGTGTTGTTGGTTGATTATAGTTAACCCAGGTCTGCCCATAGTAGCCAACAAGTCTCTACAAATGAGATCCATCCCTCTTGTTTAGCGTTGGGGATCACCATTGAGCAGCCGAAAAAGAAATATAGACTTCTCACAAGATATTGACTATGGTAGTGAAAGGGGAGATAAATAGAATTAATGCATAGGGGGGATACATTGGAGCAACCGAATCCTGTTGTCCTTTAGTCGAATCTGACTATCATTGTATAATGAAATATGAATAGTAAATAATATATTGGATGATGGGTAAAATGTACAACAAGCTCTCCTTTTATAGGCTTGAGCGTGAAGGGTTACACCCTTTCATATAATTAACTAATCTATTTTAATAATTTATTTTATATTCATTACACTGCCACTCCCTTTAAGGAAGCTTTGTCCTCAAAGCTTAAGTATTTTCCTAGTGTCGTTCTTCATTCTGACTCGGTATCGGTATTAGAATCGGACAAGGTATCTTGTGCAGAGACTTGCACTTCCTTTCCATTGATGATTTTGCACTGTATTGTCTCATTGTTCCTACATTTGTGACCAGGGGTCCAATCATCACCGCATCGACGACATATGTTTTTCTTCTTTTTCTTTTTATTATCAGAGTAACCGTTAGATGACTTTGATCTATTTTCCATTTCGTAGGCGTATGATTGAGGTTTGTGGCATTGATGGCCTGGAGACCAAGTATCTGCACAGTACCTACATTGTGTCTCTTTTTCTTGTCGATAATGGCTATCGCCTTTTGTTTTTATTCCTTTCAATTTGTGTTCTGCGACTTTTGATTTACGTCTTGCTACTTCTACATTAGGTATGTCATATAACTTTAACTCTTTTTAGAGGTGTGGTTTAAGACCTCCTAAATAGGTTTTGAGTCTTTGCTTGTTAAACAACCCAAATACTCGTGTTGATAAGGATTCCCACTGATGAGTGAATTCCTCAACGTTTCCGACTTGCTATAGTCTGGTAAGTTTACTGAAAAATTCATCTTCTTTGATTCCTTGAAACCTATTAAAAAAATCATTTTTGAACAAGTTCTAGGTGTAGGTAAAGTTATCTCTCTTCCACCATAAGTACCAATTATAGGCGTACCCTTCCATATGCATTAACGCATATTTCACCTTCTCCTCGCTAGATTGAATGTTGTAAATGTCAAAGTATTCTTCTGCTTTGTTTAGCCAAGAAATGCATTGGTCTTCACTCCCATTGTATTTTGACAACTCTATTTTTTCCTTAGTTGGGTGTACTTTGTAAGGGCAACGTTGATTTCCTTTTGCCTTATGGTTTGATGGTGGCTCAGAACTGCTGGACAATGAAAGTGACATATCTGAATTGCTTCGTTGTTGGCGGTGATTTTTAGTTTTTCTTTTCTCTACTATCTTACTTATAGCGTCTATTTTGCTGTTTAATCGTTCCTCCATATCTGGCAGTACTTGTGTTTCTATTTCTTTCTTAAGCGTCGCATTGTTAATCTTTATTTCTTTTTGCAATTCTTCTTGATTCTTTGCGAGTGTTTCCTGGGTGGCAACATGAAATGAGGCATCTAGCATGTCTAGACTGCTGATGTGGCCCGGACTGGGTATGAACCTTTGTAACATCTCGAATAATGTGTTATGGTTCTGCATCATGGTGCTCATGTTCTGTGTTATGGTGTTTATGTTTTGCGTCATGGTACTCATTTTGTCATCCAAGTCTTTTTGTTTTTCGTTCAGGATGTCAAGTTTATCGTCAAGCCTCCTTTCTAGTACCACAACAAGCTCGTCTTTGAGTAATGTATTGTTATTTTGCATCTTTTCCTTTACACATTTTAGGTCAGCGGCAAGGGACCTTATGTCCTTCTCCATTTTTTCAATTTGCTCTTTTAGCTCCGCCATGGTCTTGGATCTTGTATGCGGAGGTGTGTATTTCAATGCTATCTTGGGTAATAATATATTAATTAATTAATTAATATTATTATTATTATATTTTTCATAAACTATATAATATTTTGTATATAGTATTATATATATATATATTTTTAAGTTTTAAAACTAAATATTATAAAATAGTAATAATATATTATTATTATATATAATATTTTATTTTATTGAAATTCATTTTTTATTTATTTATTTGTATTGCAGGCTTTAAGGTTTCGTAATGTTTTTTTGCACTAACCGCACAGAGGATGAGAAGTTGGGGGTATGAGGCAGTGGGTGCGCAGAGGAAGGCCTGGCACGTGGGTTGGAGTGTAGTAATGAAACTTTGAGGAGGCTATAGGTGGGAGCGTTAGGTAGTAATGGAGAGTCACGGGAGGAGTAGCACTGAATAAGATGCTATGAGAAGGTCGCATGGAGGAGGCGCGAAGCTAGTTTTGTAGGTTGGTCGTGGAGGTGAGATGACGGTGTGGCGTGCGTAGTAGCTGAAGGGCGAGGACTGCGTGATGGAGGCAAGGCAGGTGGAGGGTAGAGGGGGCGTGGAGGTGGGTAGGTGGAGGATGGCGATGGCAAGGAGATGGAAGGGGTGGCGGGGATGGAACGCGGATGGAGCAGCAGTGGGCAGGGCGCGTGGGAGAAGGAGGGCAGTGGTGGAGGATGGAAGGGTAGCGCGGGGGAATATATGGGGTGTGTAGGGCGTGTGGGAGGAAGGGAGGAAGAAGGATGGAGGGGAATGGAGAGCGGAGGGCACGAGGGTGATGGAGAGCAGAGATGGGAGGAGGGCACACAAAATGGGAGGTGATGGGGGCAGGCTGCAAGCAGGCGGTGTGAGCAGCTGGAGCAGGAGGGAGCAGCGCGTGGGGAGTGGAGTGGAGAAGGAGGGCGGCGGAGCAGGGCGTAGAAGAGTGTGGATAATAATTTAATTTTTATTTTTGGATTAGGGATGTCTGAGAGATGTGAGCGGAAGGGTGATGGGAGATGAGCTTAAACCGAGCTCAAGTGGGAGAAGCCAAAACCGAGCTTAGTGCTAAGGAGCCGAATCTGAGCTCAGGTTGAAGGAGCCGAATCTGAGCTCTGATACCAAATGGAGCAACTGAATCCGGTTTTTCGTTAGTCAAATTCGACTATCATTGTATAATGAAATATGAATAGTAAATAATATTTTGGATGATGGGTAAAATGTGCAATAAGCTCGCCTTTTATAGGCTTGAGCATGAAGGGTTACAGCCTTTCATATAATTAACTAATCTATTTTAATAATTTATTTTATATTCATTACATACATACATTTAATGTTTTGTTTGTATACACACATATGTACAATTTGATGCACTATTTTGTATTATGGCCATCTGGCATGCCAAATTTTAAAACATTATTTGTATGTATATAATATAAATCAAGGTTCAAATTTATATATATGGTTGACTTGATTTTGGAACATGATATTTATTATATTCCTTTCAGATATGTTTACCTATGTATTTCATTAAGTATGTGTTTAATTAAAATGATAATGTGTGGTTCGCCTATGTGATATTATGATATTTAGAACTTATCATGACATATCCTACTAACTATTTGAATATTTCCAATACTTCAAGGAATAATTTATGACTCATCCAACTAAGATCATGTAACCATTAAGTAAGCCATTGGAGATAATCACTAGACACCACATCATAAGTTGTTTAGGACATCCTACAAAGATAATCAAAACTTCATACAAGACCAAGACAAATGAATTGTATCTATGAAAATCAGAAAGATATATAACTTCAAAAATCTATCTTTAATGAAATACCAATACCATGGTTCAATTAACAACCCATGTAGGGCTATCATCAATTTTTAACATCATAACCATACCATACACTACCTAAATTCCATGCACTAACATCACAACATCATACTGTTGATGTATTTGTAACTTCGGAATGTATTCACTTGTATATTTTATATATTGTATTTCTTTGTACCTCAATGTTCCTATCGGGAGAATCATTAATGTAATCAAATCATGTAAAGTCTTAGAGTTTGACCTTCTGTTGTAAGTCAAGGCAATAGTCCCACAGTTTTGTGGTACTAGGGTTATTAGACTCTCTTAGAGAAGTTGACCCTCATAAGTAATTGTCAAGTCAGAAATTAGAATAAATAGAGAGTGAACCTCTCTATTTGAAACGCACACTCACCCAGTTATAGCGCATAGATGAGAGAAGAGGAGCTCACACAAGTGAGAGAGAGAACATTTATTGGATATCATCTTTCTGTCTTTGGGTTTTACTGCTGCCATTGGTGCTCATTCTATCTGTAAGGAAGTTGCGGGGTTTTCTCCTTTATGGTTTCCCCGAGGACAATCTTTGTGTCTATTGTCTCTTGTGATTGATTGATGTGCATGTTATTCTATTAGATAAGATCCTAAGATCATATTGCTGAAATGATAAAAATCTAACATGGTACCATGACATCATTGAGATTATGCACTAATCCAATATGTCAGCAAAGAGATGGAAGGCATCTAGAAATTTTCTGTGAGATATGGATGAATGTTGTATTGGCTAAAATAGTTACATGATTATGTATTTATGCATAAGAATTTTCCATTATGAATATGCTTTATGAAATGTTTCTAACCATACAACTAATGCATTTGACTTATAGGAAAGATCGCGTACAATCGCTTACAAGAAAAGGAGGATGAGACTTGTTCTGAAGAACAAGTGACGACAGTTCAAGAAATAATCCAAAATGAAGGATAGTATGATGAGAATTCAAGAGGCCTTAAACACTCTAGTTATGTGACATTGTTGAGCGACATTGTTAATGCAGAGCCTTCCAGCTATGAAGAAATAACCAAGAATAAAGGGAACGACTGTACCAATTCAAGAAGAATTATGTCTAGGATGTGGTATCAAGACATGAAGGGAAGTCTATAGTATCTTCCATATGGATCTACAAGATCCAACATGCAGTAGATGGAAACATCATGGGATACAAGGAAATATTCACGGAAAGAAGGAATAGACTATGAAGAGACATTTGCAGCCATTGGAATTTAAGACACATGACAAGAAGACTCATGTGTGCAAATTAAAGAAGGCCTTGTACAAGCTCAGAAGGCACCCATGGGATAACACATACATGAGGAGCTTGAATATCACCTAGAGTGATGATGATATTAACCTTTACTACAAGGTTGAATATGGAAGCTTATAGAGGATGACAAGCTCACAGATGGGTGCTAGAAGAACGTTTTCAAGATAGAGGATCTTGGTATCTAGTGACCTTAGATGGATACATAGAATATTAGTAGCAGAGGAAGCTACTTGTCACTCTAGTACAAAATGTTTCAATACGTAGAGTATGAAAGGTAGAGGGAGAATGATGCTCGACTTCAGAGGGAGTGACTGCAGAAGATCCTGAGGTTCAACATGGTACGACAGGATGGATAGGTTACTAATGGCTCTAGGATTTACCAAGAGTAAATAGGATTCCAACCTTTACTTCAAGGTTGAAGGTGGAAGACCAGTGATGCTGCTGTTATATGTCGATGACTTGTTCCTACTAGAAAAAGTGAAACTCATTAAAGTTTCAGGAAGGAGACTTGTTGCCGAGTTCGAGATGAACGACTTGGGTATGATGCACTACTTTCTAGGCATGGAGGTGTGGCATAATGCATATGGAATATCCTTGGGACAAGGGAAGTATACAGTAGAGATCCTGAAGAGGTTCGAGATGGTGGATCGCAAGGCCATGACCACACCTATGGCATTGAACCTAAAGCTATTGAGTGATGCTTCATTAGAGTCAGTTGATTCCATGATGTATCGTCAGATGATTAGGTCCTTAATGTACCTAACGTATACGAGACCAGATATTTGCTTTGCTGTGAACACATTGAGCCAGTTCCTAATGGATCCGAGACATGTTCACCTGATGCTTGAAAAAAATGCAATGAGGTACCTAAAGGGTATAGTTGAGTATGGGATCAAGTATGAAGTGAATCAAAAGATTAACCTAGATGGTTATGTGGATTTGGATTGGGAAGGAAGTGCCATTGATAGGAAGAGCACTTCGGGATGCTTCTTCAGTATGGGATCAGAGAGGAGCAATGAAGCTCTAGTATGTGATCTAGATCGAGATATCTCGAAAGAGGGAGTTCTAGCATAGCCGGTGAGACAGGTTGTCTGAGCATAAAATCCTGGCAAAGCTTGTAGGTTTCTCAGACGTAAACGGTCCTGTAGGTTGTCTTGGGATGTAATCAATCTTGGAGAAGCTAGCAGGTTATCCTTGGACGTAATCAACCCTGATGTTATTTTATGCTAGAAATGGCCAGAGTGAAGTTTGAATACTTCAGAGAGAAGCTTGGTGTTCTCCAAATCGAGGTTCCTTCGAAGGGGAAGTGATGAGTCCATGAGACCTTTTGACATGGTGGTAGGATGTGTTCCTCCCATGGTCATATGTAAGTGTAGATACCTTCTGACATGGTGGTAGGATGTGTTCCTCCCATGGTCATATGTAATTGCATATATCTTCTAACATGGTGGCAAGATGTGTTCCTCCCATGGTCAGATGTAAGTGCAGAGCCCTTCTGACATGGTGGTAGGATGTGTTCCTCCCATGGTCAGATGTAAGTGCATATCCCTTCTGACATCGTGGCAGGATGTGTTCCTCCCATGTTCAGATGTAAGTGTATAACCCTTCTAAAATGGTGGCAGGATGTGTTCCTCCCATGGTCAGATGTAAGTGCAGAACCTTTCTGACATGGATGCGAGATGTGTTCCCCCCATGGTTAGATGTGAGTGTTGAGCCTTTCTGACATGGATGTGGGATGTGTTACCCCCATGGTCATATGTGAGTGCTGAGCCTTTCTGACATGGATGCAGGATGTGTTCCCCCCATGGTCAGATGTGAGTGATAATCCTTTCTGACATGGATGCGAGATGTGTTCCCCCCATGGTTAGATGTGAGTGATGGGCCTTTCTAAAATGGTGGAAGGCTGGGCCTCCCATGGTCAGATATAAGTGCTGGGTGAGCCTTTCCAACATTGTGGCAGGCTGGTCCTCCCATGGTCAGATATAAGCGCTGAAGAAGATGAATACCTACATGGAGGCTAGGCCTACAACCAACATGAAAAAGGGCCGGCTCTATAGAACTTCCTATTACGTGTAGAATTAAGAGATAACACCATTTTCTTGAGATAGCGGGAGCAGTGATGATGATGATGATCCAGCCTGATGATGATCCAACTTGATGATGATCCAGTTTTAATGATGATCTAGATATGCAGACTTGTGCTGATGAACTGTGTCAAGAGAATACCTTCCCGGTTAAGAGGGAGTGTTGATGTATTTGTAACTTCGGAATGTATTCACTTGTATATTTTATATATTGTATTTCTTTGTACCCCAATGTTCCTATTGGGAGAATCATTAATGTAATCAAGTCATGTAAAGTCTTAGAGGTTGATCCTCCATTGTAAGTCGGGGCAATAGTCCCCACAGTTTCGGGTACTAGGGTTATTAGACTCTCCTAGAGAAGTCGACCATGGTAAGTAATTGTCAAGTCAGAAACTAGTATAAATAGAGAGTGAATCTCTCTATTTGAAACACACACTCACTTAGTTATAGCGCATAGTTGAGAGAAGAGGAGCTCACACAAGTGAGAGAGAGAACAACTGTTGAAGATCATATTTCTGTCTTTGGGTTTTACTGCTTCCATTGGTGCTTATTCTATCTCTGAAGAAACTACGAGGTTTTCTCCTTTATGGTTTTCCTGAGGAAAATATTTGTGTTTATTGTCTCTTGTGATTGATTGTTGTGCATGTTATTCTCTCAGATAAGATCCTAAGATCATATTGCTTAAATGATAAAAACATAACACATACCACTAATATAATAATATCATAGCCATACCACTAACATACTAACATACCATACACTAACATCATACCCTACCATACCATACTAACATCATAACCATACCATGTACACCATCCTAGACTACCCTAGAACCTTACCCTACCATCTTTACCTCAAACTGCAAATTTTGAGTTTAAATCATTTATTTATTGTTGTTTTAAAAAAAAAACTGAAGTTTGTTAAAATTATTATTTCTTATTATGAAGGTGCATTGATTGGACATAAAGGATAAATCATAAGTCCATTGAATATCATACATTGGTGCTTGAAACTTGCTACAAAAAGCATATAAATATAAAATCTATACTGATGATTTCAATTGACAATGGGATTAAATTGTTCACATAAGTATCTTAATTTTTCCCTATTCATTTTGTTTCATGTATGTGTATAGCCTAGGTATATGGTCATAAAACCCTAGTTCCATCTCATAACTTCTCAACCCTAGTTATAGCATGCAATTTGTAGTTAATGAAACCCTAGTTGGTTTTCAATTTGTACATTTACATGTGTTTCTAGTTCCATCTCATAACTTGTAAAGAGGTCATAAAATCATAGTTCCATCTCATAACTTTTAATTAGGTCATAAAACCAATCTAATGATATAAACCTGAAGAGGTCATACAAACCTTAGTTGGTTTTGCTTGTTATTCATGTACATGTGTTTCTACTTCTAAGTCATGCATGCATGTGAACTTCCACTTGTGATCCATGTTCAACCCTATTCTTTTTGTTTCATGTATGTGCATAGCCTAGGTATATGGCCTTTTGGTTTCTACTTAAATGATACTAACCAGTATAATTTTATCTTCAAACCTAAAGAGATCATAAAACCCTAGTTCCATCTCATAACTTCTCAACCCTAGTTATAGCATGCAATTCGTAGTTCATAAAATCCTAGTTGGTTTTCAATTTGTACATGTACAGGTATTTCTAATTCCATCTCATAACTTGTAAAGAGGTCATAAAACCCTAGTTCCATCTCATAACTTGTAAATAGGTCATAAAACCAATCTAATGATATAAACCTAAATAGGTCATATAAACCTTAGTTGTTTTTTCTTGTTATTCATGTACATGTGTTTCTACTTCTAAGTCATGCATGCATGTGCAATTCCACTTGTGATCCATGTTCAACCCTATTCATTTTGTTTCATGTATGTTCATAGCCTAGGTATATGGACTTTTGGTTTCTACTTAAATGATACTAACCAATCTAATTTTATCTTCAAACCTAAAGGGGTCATAAAACCCTAGTTCCATCTCATAACTTCTTAACCCTAGTTATATCATGCAATATGTAGTTCATGAAACCCTAGTTGGTTTTCAATTTGTACATGTACATGTGTTTCTAATTCCATATCATAACTTGTAAAGAGGTCATAAAACCCTAGTTCCATCTCAGAACTTGTAAATAGGTCATAAAACCAATCTAATGATATAAACCTAAAGAGGTCATATAGGGCCTTAGTTGATTTTGCTTGTTATTCATGTACATGTGTTTCTACTTCTAAGTCATGCATGCATGTGAAATTCCATTTGTGATCCATGTTCAACCTTATTCATTTTGTTTCATGTATGTGCATAGCCTAGGTATATGGCCTTTTGGTTTCTACTTAAATGATACTAACCAATTTAATTTGATCTTCAAACCTAAAGAGGTCATAAAACACTAGTTTGTAGTTCCATGTATCAATTTGTGAACCCTAGTTTTATTATACAGGTTGTTGGATTATAATTTAGTATGAGAATAATATAGCATGTGATCTCTAGGATGATATGGGAACCCTACCAACACAAGCACGGTCGAGGGTTTTGCAGAGTTGACCCACCAAAGCAAGAGTTGCATTGAAGGAAACTGAGCAAAACCCTAGTTTACGAAATCAATGCACAATGAAGTCACTGAGCCATGAAAACATGAGGGACAGGGCCACCTAGATTTAATCACATTCTAGGAGACCAACAGATTTGACAGTTCTTTGGCCGACCTCCACTTTCTAAGTTAAGCAGAGTTGAAAGTCACATGAAAATTTTGTTCAAGGACACTTGGTGACTTTCGGTTTGGGAGATAAAAACAAAAGGGATCAGCAAAATTGCATGTCATTGGCTCCTAAAAGTATGTATGGGAAAGGACAATATGGGAACCCTAGCAACACAGGAACGGTCAATGGTTTTGCAGAGTTGACCCACCAATGCAAGAGTTGCATTGAAGGAAACTAAGCAAAACCCTAGTTTACGAAATCAAAGCACAATGAAGTCACTGGGCCTTGAAAACATGAGGGAGAAGGCCACCTAGAGGTAATCACATTCTAGGATACCAACATAGTCTACGGTTCTTCGATCCGACCTCTGGTTTTTGAGTTATTCCCAGTTGAAAGTTGCATGAAAATTCCATTCAGGGACACTTGGTGACTTTCAGTCTGAAAGAGAAAACACAAACAAAGAAGAAAAATTGCATGTCATTGGATCCTACAAGTATGTATGGGCAAGGAAAATATAGGAATCCTACCAACATAGGAACGGTCAATGGTTTTCATGTGTTGACCCACCAATTCTAGAGTTGCATTGAAGGAAACTAAGCAAAACCCTAGTTTACAAAATCAATGCACAATGAAGTCACTAGGCCTTGAAAACATGAGGGAGAGGATCACCTAGATTTAATCGCATGCCAAGAGAGAAACGTAGGCGGCGATTCGTCAATTAGACCTCTGGTTTCTGAGTTATGTTGAGTTGAAAGTTGCATGAAAATGTCATTCAAGGACACTTGGTGACTTTCGATCTAGGAGTGAAAAACCAAATGGATCAGCAAAATTGCATGACATTGGCTCTTGCAAGTATGTATGGGTGAGGCCGATATGGGAACCCTACCAACACATGCACGGTCAAGGATTTTGCAGAGGTGACCCACCAATGCAAGAGTTGCAAGAGATGAGCCAACAATGTAATTAAATGCACATTAATATAAAAAACATCAAAAAAGGTAAATTGCAACAACTCGAGAGCATGTTATTTTCTGGTTTCTATTTGTTTGTGTCTAAAGACACCGGGTTGTTCTTGGTGCCTCCAATGTTCCATATATGGTGTTTGTATCCTAGGCACATGAAAGTCTAAACATTAGTACTCTCATAAGAAAATAAAGAGAACCTAATGATAATGTGCAAACATGATTTATAGATAAATCACCTTAGGTTGTACAATCATGTTTATAGTGTCCAGTATTCTTTGAATAATATTATGTCTGTGAATGGTATCCATCAATCATAGGTTTATTACATTGGGAATAAACTAAGGCTAAATAATTGAAATTGTGCTTCAGCATGCACTTTAAATTTTAAATAACGCACCTGAAAATATAGCCACACTGGACAATCTAGTAACACCTGACAATGCACTCAGTCAAGTAGGCCATCTGGATCATCTCTATTGCTGATGGTTTCCATCAATCTTTCGTGCTCTATATGAGGTAGCAAGTATCGTACATGTGACCTATTTTTGTTCGAAAGTGTGTGCAACTTGATGTTTATACCAACTACTAGGTTGGTGAAGTGGTATGCAATAGCTCCTAATCTATAATCCTGATATACATACCCACCCTTCCTTTTCTGTTGTGTTGCTAGTGTCAAGTACTCCCCTTTTATAACCATCGATCTAGTTGGGAATTCAATATTTTCATCATCTTTAACAAGTTCGAGAATGGTTTGTTTCCCCTCTAAGAAATGCACCAACCAATAGTCAGAACCCCATTCAATATTTTTTGGGGAAACCACTGCATATATTTTACCTATGAAAGGAAATAGGTCGAGTTAACAATACATTTTTTAAATAAGGTATTGCATTTATAATTTCTACATAAATTAAATTCTACTTAGGTCGAGTTAACAATACATAAATTAAATTTCTAATTTAGGTACTACTAATTTACTTTTTTGTACCTTCTTATATGAGATCCGATATGTGATCATAGTCTGTAGAAATATGTGTCTGATCATCTTCCAAATGGTCTATTTCATTAACCCCATTGAAATCGGTTCCAAGTGTCACTCGATCCCATGTATCAACTATATATGTATACTCACAATCATCCTATTCATAGATGCTACAAGAACTGCAAAAGCAAGCCTTTAATCTTGTCCAAATTTGTAGGGCCTAATTCTCTGAGCTTCTAATTGAATGAAACTGTTGAGTTCCATGCACTGTGTTCACCCGATGTGTTTGGGATTAGTTCACATTTGTAACCTCCCAGAATATTCTCTGCACTCGATGTTTCCTTATTGCTTGTTCTCCCATGAAAGATGCACACCATTTCACTATAGATGCAATGTCTTGAAGGTGAGCACCTGTAAACTTCATCTCTTCCCTTCGAATGGCAGTTTTTATGCATGCACCTGCACCATCGTTCTCTCCTTTTCCATGATCAGTTTCAAAGTAGTTCCATATATGTGGCACCTTGTATTTTATGTGCAACAAACACAACCATTGAAATACATGTGCATTCTTGAACTGTCCAGCAAAACCATCTGACCAAATCAAATAATGATAAAATGGTATATCCATAGCTATCACATGATCATAGAATAATTTAAAGAAATGCTTCACGTAATGGATGTCATGGGTCCGGTCGTCACTTATGTAGAAGTGACTTTCTTTCAGTATCACACATTTCTCTTCATTTCTATTTGACCCATGTCGATACATGATATGGACCATTATGCTCACCTGCTCTGAGTGATAGTATTGACTTTGTATTTCATTTTGTGGTTGTAGGGTGTAATTTTCCACAAAGTCAACCACTGATAGTATTGTGTCGAGAGGGAAGGTGTCCTGACATATTCTGAATTACTCATCTTTCCACCGTGCGATATCGACATGTTGAATGTACGGTTGGATCTTTTCATGAAACTTTGAAATAAAATCACATACTTGCACCTAGTGTAAAAAAATAAACAGTGTTATAAAACAACATAAAAAGATGTACATGAAGTCACCAACTTAATGTACATGAAGTCACCCGTGAAGTCACTAATTTAATCTTCCTGCTTTCTTTCCCACCATGTAGTTGATATGTCTCATACTGATAGTTATGCTTCAATTGCATTCCCGAATGCTTGATATTCACTCTCATGGATGCAATCAGACCATAATGATAGCCCTCCACAGTTGTTGCAAGAACCCTCCACACATTGTTTTAAGTAATGTGCCTGCCCATCTTACCTTAGACTTATCATGCTATGGATGAAATCTATGGATGACATTGGTAGTACTGTACTTGAGCATTCCTACACATGGTTAGGATCCAAAAAATGATGTATATATGAAAATGTATAATAATATAGATCAAACTCTATGTGGTATCTACAACAACAAGTGTCCTAGATGGTATTGATTCTAACATACCAAGGCTTGCATTTTTCAAAATATCTTTGCCCCGAGCCTTAGCTCTACACGGGCAACTTTAAACATCTCGAACAATTGAGTTAGTGTCATGTCAAGATAAGTTTAACATGAGGTTCATTGTTCATATAACCACTATAGTGTTTTAACACATCCTTTGTGTTAAAATAAGGCCTAGTGTTATCGTGCCAAAACGTGTGCACTAGTCCCTTCATTGCTTCGATTAACTTCATGCCTTCGCGGGAAAACCTACCGCTAAATGCCCATAATGTTTCCATTTTCCCCTCTCCATCAAGGGTGTCTCTTCTTAATGAATATTTTTTAAGTGTCTTTAGATGTAAAGGCACAATTTGTGATGTGCATTTAAGTAAAAGACGTTGTCTTGTGGATCTACATACAATTGATTCAGCCAATCCGCGGTGAGCCACATTACAGTCCTGTGAACGAGTTTTTTAACCAATCGATGTGGATGCAGCAACAAGAGATTCAACAATGTGATTACTTGATTGAATATTATTCAATGTTCTTATGCCTAAATTTCTTCTAACAATTTGGATATTTCTAGATTTAAGAAAAGCTAAAAACAATTGGTATTTACCGGCTTCGGATTTGTTATCAAAATATTGTTTCATTATTTGAGAACAATGACAAAGGATAGTGCATTTAGCCACCTTACCTTCCATTGAAGTCAATTCAATCTCATCCACTTGTATGCGTTTAGGTGTTCTCTTTCATTTTGATGTGAGATTTCTTACCATTTGAAATGATGGAGTGACGTTTACATCCACTACAAGCTGACAACTTTGATTAGAAGATTGAACCACGTGGCATGGTTGTTGCGGAGTCACATTTGCATCATGAGTAACATAATTTTTGAACTCTTCACAAGATTGTACACTTAATAATGGGCCAATAATATCATCTCCCCTATAACCAGCTTCTTTTAATGTTGCATTATCTTCCTCAGCCTCTACGTCAGGTATCTGTTGAGCGGGATGGGAAATGTTTGCTCAACCAATGAATGCCGATGATTTCTTGAATCTTCCCTCTTCTTTTCTTTTTCATTTTCAGCTTCTTCTGGTGTAAGCACATTCCTCGCTGACTTTCGACCTCTATTATGTACATTCCCCATTGAAATCCACCCAAACTTGTACAAAACGTATGGATTTGTGTAAGAAACGATTGAATTGTAGGTTGAACAATTCTCTGTGTGCGGGTTCATAAGAATGATGTATTTTGCTACAGTAAACTTGGCCCACAGCACGTAACCCAACATTTTTTATATAACACATATCACATATGCGATATAACGCATATCCGTTTTATCACATATGTGTTATATCGCATATGCAATATGGATACACTGCTTTTTACTTAACAGGAAGTTTGTATTATGTGATCGCTAAATTGCATATGTGATTTATCAGATATGCGATTTAGTGCATATCAAATATTAAACTTGATAACCTTATAATGGAACCCATACCAATGGTTAATACCTCTAGACCTATCCTTGGACCATGGTAGTGTCTTCAGAACTATCTCTTGCCTAAAAAGATTTATAATGGTTCCTATATGACCATGGTCAATGCTCCGTGAACAATCTTCAATGCATAAAATAGTCTAATGGCACATATATCCCATATTAAGGCTAAATATCCCCTTTAAAGGGCATGTGTAGTGGTTTAAGACTTTTTTCGTTACACTATTGTCCAAATACCATGGTTAAGACCCTGAGACCCATCCTTAGTGCATAAAACCTCATAATGATACCCATATCCCACTAAAGGCCAAATATTCCATCTATAAGGCATGTGTGTTGATTTAGGGACTTATTTTCTTTTGTTCCATGACTATAGTCAATGTACAGAGACCCATCCCTCCCATCCAAAATCCTAGAATGGCACCCTTATCCCATTATAATACAATTTAGACTCTCAATATTCCATTCAGACGGTCTATGGGGTGGCTCAGGACCTAACATTACATTGGTTAAGTGATCCAGATTTATGCAGGAATGCAACAAAATACACAAATAACCATAGAAACAAATATGCAGTGAAAATAACACTTCATTTCATTAATCAAAGAACTGAAACTTGTTTGCATACAGAATGGAAATAAACTAGCTAGAGTGCTGGTAGCTTATCTATGAGAAGAGATGTGGCGGCTACATGCCTCTAAACTTTGTGTTACAATGAGGCTCGAAGGCCTATATATTATTGATAAATAATGGAAACCCTACACATCCAAAAATCTAAGCGGCCTAGGAGGTGAAATGCCAGCATGTGGGCCTCGTTGGGTAACTTGGTACATCAATTTCCTGGGGTCATAACTTTGACATACTACCTTTGTTTGACATGCATGATACATATTTAGAAATATCTACTCAAGGACTACATCCATAAATAGAAAATATTGAGTCTGGAATAGACTCGTATTTACCTAACCATTCGATGCCAAAAAAACGTTGTTTAGGGCCTCAAAACGGCTCTGGAAGTTTAGGACCTGAAAACTGCCAAAAATAGTAAATTGTGCTATAATTAAGGAAACTAAAAAACTAAAAGAAACAATGGTGGGGGTCCAAGTGGAATAGGTGGGTAGCCACCAATATCCTCTTGGATCATTAAGAGGGGGGGAATCAAAGGAGGGAGATGAAGGTGTAGAGGGAATCATGGGAGGGAGGTATGGGTAGGGGACATATATGGGGGGGATGAAGGGAGGATAAATATAAGGGGAAGGGAGGGATGGGTAGGGGAGAGATATGAGGGGGGATGGAGGGAGGACAAATATAAAGGGAAGGGATTGGTGGGAGGGGAATAAATATAAGTGGGAGGGAGGGCCCTTGGGTCTTAGACATTGTCAAGTGATGAAACCTTTACTTTAGGCCCTAAATGAAGCTTATAGACATCTAGGACCACAAATAAGACCCTAAACCACCATATTTTACCTCTTTAGGCCATTCTTAGCTTTGTGTGTGGGAATTGACACCATTAGGTTGTTTTAATCACTAATGATGGGTTTAGAGACCCTTGACATGGTTGAGCGATTAGAAAACCTAGGTCGTAGTCACTAAAGGAAGCTTCTAGGGATCCAGAGGAAAGAATAATGTATCAAGCCACCACACTTGACCTATCTAGGGGGTCTTTGGCCTTAGATTAGGGATATGCGAGAAATTGGGATTTTTTTATAGTAGTTATGGTCTCGGGGCCATATGCATGGAGATGGGAGGAAACCCTATCCCTGGGCCCTAAATGAATCCCTTAGTCATTGAAGGTCAATAAGGACACTTCAAACTACCACAGAGGACAAACTGAGGATAATCATGCCATTGAGAGGTTTTAAATAGTAGACACGGTTCTCAATACCTTACACATGGTTGATGAAGTAAATCCAAGCCTTAGTCCATAAAGGAATATTATATCCATCCAAGCCCTAAAATGATACCTCGAATCACCTCACATGACTTACAAGCACTAGGTATGGGTCGTGTGGGCCATTGACATTGTTGGGGAGTAAACATTGGGATTGGACTCTAAAAAAAGCTTCTAGAAATCCATGACCATGAAAAACACCTCAAATGACCAGCCATGACCTCTTGAAGCTACCCTTTCCTTTGAGTGGTGACATGGATGTCGTTAGAAGGTTTTGGATAGTAGATATGAATCCATGGGTCTTGGACATTGTTAAGGTAGGAAACCGAGGCCTTGTACCATAAAGAAAACTTCTTAGAATATAGTTTTAAGAATGAAATTTGATCCACCATACATGACCTCATGAGCTTATCCTAGACATAGTTGTGGGAGAAACCCTAAGTCGTAGGCCCTAAATGAATGTTATACGAATCTTGACCCAAGAATGATGCCCTCAAAGAAAAAAATCACGTCTTAAGAAGATATTTGGCCTCCAAGTGGGAATATTAGTATGATTAGGAGTTCTTGAGTACAATGTATACATCGTGGAGCCTCAACATAGTCGAGAGATGACACCTTGGCCTTAGGCCCTAAAAGATGCTTTTGTGTGTCCATGGACAAAAATAATGCTTCAAAACAACATAAATGATCTCGCAATCCTTATCCTCATAGTGGATGTGTTGGTACCATTAGGAATATTTTAGAGCTAGATATGAGTTTCGAGCCTTAAAGAAAGGTTAGGAAATAAAACTCAATCATTAAGTCTAAAAAGCATCTTCTATGTCTTAAGCACCATGAACAAGCGCCATGGACAAGTGCCTTGAACCTCCAATAATCTGACCTCATTATCCACAACCATTCACAAATTTTAGGCTAAGCGTCATCCATTTTCCACACTAAACCGCTTTGGAGGGGCCTATAATTACCATGATATTTTATTTTTAGATGGGATTTCTTCCAAAGACTATCCACAAACTTGGTATTTACTCTTTTTTACTCTCGTACCAAGATACAAAGCAAAACCGAATATGTGATATGAATAACGCTAAAACACATATGCACGTTTTTAAAATTTAAAAACTTGGCAGGAATAAGGTTTGGCATTATGTTCAGAAATAACTTCGGATTACCAAACCTATTGGCTAGGACAAATAAACCAGGGCTATTGCCTGTCTTTAAGAACTCTATCAATATGCTTAGTTTCGATGGTGTGTTTTGCTTTGACAAACACAATATTTTTTTATGAAAATTTAGAATATTGTAGAGTACTATCTTGCGATTCTGAATATGTAATTTTTTCCTTCAAATCTATGTTTTATTTATTTATTATTATTTTTCTAAATGACACATGTTAGTTTTCGAAAATAGATACATCAATTTTTTTTATATAACTTTTGATTGCCTTCACCATTTCCCAAGAAAACTATATGGTGCACTAGAAGAGAGAAAACTCTACAATCTTATATATAGAAATCAAGGATTTCATTAATTATTTTCCCTAAAGTGTTTCACCCACACAGAAAGTTTTCATTTCAAGATTTTATGACTTCAATGATTAATAGTAATAAAAAATGATTCATGGAAAATTCTAAATAAATAGTGTTGCACTAGGCCCATATGTCCTTTATATGTTTGCAATATTTTATCCAAAATTGACATCATTTACCTCATATTTTTCTGCACCCCATTTACCTCATTAATTGATGCACCCCATTTACCTCATTAATTTCTACACCCGCACAAACATATATGTTATGATGTGCTGAAAATTTGAAAACCCAATTTCACGGAAACTAATTTTACAATCATTTACACACATTTTTTTCTGCATAAATGTTATATATTATGAAAGCTGATTGAGTTACCTATCTTTTGTCTTTTTACTTCATCTTCAAATACATTAGGGAAGTACCCCTAATTCTCACCTAAAGTCAGAGGTTCCTAGTTTTTCCAGTATTATGTGGCATCTAAAGTGTCTTTAAAGGAGTCCATGATTGTGCATCAGCCCTTTAATTCTAATTGTTTTCAATGTATTTTAAGGTTTAAGATGACCAAGAACCAACATTTAGTTAAAATTTGGAACCTATGTTGAAAGAAAATTTAATGGATAGAATTCTTCAATCACATATATGTAGTGGATTTACACTTCAAATGCATGTGATTGTGTTACGAATAAAATTTCTAGGTTGAAATGTTACCCGATAGGTTTGGAAAAACATAGGTTTGTAGAAAATGACCGTTGATAAAAAAACACAGATGGCCACTTGTAGGTTTCAAAGCTACTATGACTTATTTTTTTTAATACAAAATCATAATAAGGGGATAGTTTAATTAGATTTTTTCAATAACAAAATGATAATAATGATTTAAATTAAGGTGATAGTCTAATTAGAATTTACGTTGAAGAAAATCCTTTGTTTGTGTGATTCTTGGTTTTGATATAAAATAACAACATGCTTAGATTAGGTTATAGAGAACTTTAGAACAATGTACATTGAGAAACTAAATGGTGGTGGGATACAATATGGAAGAAGGTGGGATACAATATGGAAGAACAAGGTGTTAATGAAGAGAGATCTATAGGGAACTTTAAAACAATGTACATTGGGAAATTGAGTAGTGGTGGGATAAACTATGGAAGAATAAGGTGTTCATCAAGAAAAAATGTTTGTGGTTAGTATTGAAAAATAAGGTATTTACATAGGAGATGCTTCAAAAATATAATAAGGAGGGTCTTAGTATATGTATTATGTGTAAGCATGGAGCATAAAGTAATATTATTTATCAATAGTGTTTTTGCTCAATGGATATGGAAGGATTTGGGTTTTTAATGATTATTGGCTTAGATTGTGTGTTGGATATTGTTTAAAGGATTGCTATGATAGGCATGGATTTAAGAAATTTAGATTTCTACCTTTATTGGTTTTATGGGGTATTTGAATTGCATGCAATGTCCTTTTACTTGACAATAAAAATATGTATGCATTCCAGTTCACTGCTCATGTATGTGTTATCTATCAATAGTGCAGATCATCAAGATCCAACATCATAATACATAGACAAGTTAGCGAGGTGATTGTTGACAAGACTTTTAGAAGGATTAAACCTTTAAAATTGTGAATTGTTTTATGGTTTTTGAACCATAAAAAAAGTAACAAGTCTATCGATTTGAACTTTCTCATTGCGTGGGAAATTGAGGATTAAGATAGATCCATACTTCATAGATTCTAGGTTAATATGAATGTAAGTTGATTATAATGAACTACTACCAACTAACTGAAAATGAATTTCTAATAAAAATAAAAAGATAAAATGAATTGAATAAAACTAAGAGTTTATTGCAACCTAACTAAGAATGATTAACCTACTCATTAAACTCTTACCAACTAAGATAAAACAATCTTAAAATAGTGTAAAATTATCACTATATCACAAGGTAATCAATAATAATTATCTTACTCAATAAACTCTTGTCAACCGAGAATATAGTAAACTTCTAAAAACTTATCATTAAAACAACGAATATAGTACATTTATATAGACTTGCCACTCAACATGATGCAACTAACTCTTTGTATAGACATTGCTAGTTTGTATTATGTATAGGGAATTAAATTTTATTGTTCACTATATACATCTCCTTGGATAATAAGTTATTTATGGTGTTATGATGTATCCATGTGTATTGTTCATAAATACACATTTTCCCAATAAAAAGCCCATAAAAAATGTACCAAGGATTTCATAGCAATAGTAACAATTTCTATATTTTATGGAGTATCCAATTTTGTTGTTCACATACTTACATTTATTTGGTCAATATATTATTTATGGTGTATCCAACTTTATTGTTCGCATATATACATGTACCTAATAAAAAACCCACATAAAAACACGCAAAAAAAACATATGAACTTAAATAATAATCAACCATTATATTAATGGGTCACTATCACTATGAAATTGGTAAGATATCTTGAGATATTTTTACAATTAATGATTCAATTTAAAGAAAATGATTAAACATCAAATATTCAACTTTTGTTATTTATATTATAAATAGAAGGTGCAAATAGAAAAAAATTATAGAGGTAAGTTTTGATATACATACAAATAAACTTTTAGAGAAATTCCAACACAAAAATCTAAGCTTAGTATTTAAAAAATAAAAAGTTATGTACATTTTGTATTTTGCTAGGTGTTATTGTGCTAGGAAGTACTAACATAAAATAAACTTTCAAAAAAAGTTTATAAAACAACTTCTTATTAATCTTGCTTATAAATTAAAAACTTTTTAGCACCAAGTCTACACTTAAAAAATAATCTTTCAAGAATCTATAAACAACATAATACATAACTAACAACATAATACATAAGTATTACAAAAGAGTAACTTTAAATCCATTTACATATTTATATGTACAAAAACATCGACTTTCCAATGAATATATGTGGAAATTATAAACCTTGACAACTATTATTATAAATTCATCAAATTTTTATTTATAATTCAAATTAAAAGCTTAAAGAGATAAGAGAGTCCATATAATACTTTTGAAAACCAATGTCTCATATATTAAGCTTCCTCAAATATTACTTCCAAGCATATTCTAACATGCATTTTTCTCCCATTACTTTCCCAAGACACTATTGTTCTCTCACAACCTATTCATAACAAATAAAATGACAATAGAATATTTCTTCAAAAGAAAAAAAAAATGGAATTTGGAAAATTTTCATGTCTTCAATGTAACATTTCATTTCCAAAAACATCAAGAGATGAAAAAACATCATATCGAATGCTCATGCATGGATGGAATGCTCATGCATGGATGGAAATTATCTGTACGACAAATAGGAAAACTTTATGCTCAAGATTTTCTACTATCACTAATTCCCTTCTCCGCCTACAAAAACAATTGTTTTGTTTATTGGATGCAATTTATGTTGTCTTTACCTATCTCTAACACCACTTATATATATAGTTGTTGCCCAATGGCTCTTAAGGTCTTAAATTCTCGACAATTCCACATGAATCAAGAACACTCATCTCACACCTTAATGTTGCAATGTAATAATTTAAAGAACTAATAGCCATGTCAATCCTTGTATGATTGTTATCTAAACAACTCTTCCTTCTATACAACTCTCTCTTTCCATTTCTTAGCATCTTATTTTTCTTCCTTTGCCATCAATAACTTATCTTTCCCTTTTTTTCTAAACAAGAAAATAAATATAAATAGAACCATTATCAGATATGCTGCATCTTTTTCACAACTATACATAATTCCTCCTCTTTTATAAATACTTATTCAGTTTTATTTTCTCCTTTCCATCCACTTCACATTCAATATTGATTATCCACCTATCATTGCACCTTACTTATACAATTGAATTTGAACCCTCCTTCAACCAGCTTGCCGTCCATGATATTTTTTTTTACAATGTGATTATTTATCCACGAGGCTTTCAACTTATGCTTTTTACTTACCATCAATAGCAATTTGATTCTAACGACATTCATTATCCATTGCCAAATTGATTCTAGAACACTTGGAAACGCTGTAATGGCCAGCATAAAAGAATGTAGCTTTATAGAATTCACTCGTATAATGTTCTAAACTTCTCTGCCAAGAAAGAATAGATGCTCTGGTAATTGTGTAGAAAAGCGTTATGGAACCACCGGATAGACTATTACATCAGAATATATTCAACGAAATAATTGTTTCTCCACGGTATCACATTTATTGCCTTGTTGTACAAAACAAAGGAAAACCACATAAATTTTGCGGCGAATACACTATTACATCAGAATATATTCAACGAAATAATTGTTTCTCCACAGTATCACATTTATTGCCTTCTTGTACAAAACAAAGGAAAACCACATAAATTTTGCGGAGTTAGTTAAACTTTAGACTATTTGTAATTTATTGTTGGAATTTGGTAATAGTGTTTGTTGTTGAAAATGAGATTTTCAATATTGAAATTGCAATTTCTATTAAAAATAGATTTATGATCTTCAATTACCTCTCATTATACAATTTCAATCACTAAAACTACTATTTTAACAATTTCCGCCAAATTTTAAGTGCATCTTACTCCAATTCTGCAAACCAAAAACAATTCTGCCAACCAAAAAAGCTGAATTTTTTGTTGTTTCATATATTTTTAAACATGAATTGCATCGTATAAAGACTATTAGTGTTAATGTGAGGAATATTTTCATTTGCCACTAGACTGTAGTGGCATTGTTCCCTATAAATTTACCAAAACGATCTCGTTGTCGTAATTCGTTCTGCGTTTTTTTTAAATTTTGGACCCGGCTTCGTCTCAAAACGGAAAGAGAAAACTCCGACAATTGTATGAATTTGAGGCTTCTGGTCAACAAGAGAAACGAGAAGATAATATATGCCGAAGCTGGAAAGGATTTTGTGGATCTTCTTTTTAGCATTCTTCGCATGCCAACGGGCCATATTATCCAATTGCTTTCAGGCTGTGATCGTCCCAAAAAAGTAGCTTGTATCACGAGTCTTTACAATAGTGTAGAGAAGCTCGAGACCATCTTTATGAATATTGATAAAACGCATTTATTGGAGCCCAATACTATAACGTCCCATTCATCTCTCTATTATATTTGCAGTTCATTTGATGACGACGATGGCTACTGGGACGACAATCGCAAAGGTAAGCACAAAATATCTACTAGAAAAGGCGGCGGTTCATCTGATGACGACGATGGCTACTGGGACGACAATCGCAAAGGTAAGCACGATATATCTACTAGAAAAGGCGGCGTCTGTGCCTGCGGCGCGTCTATAAGCGATCAAGTGCAGATTCAAAACCCCTCACGAAAGAGTGGAAGCGGAAGTAGCGAGAGAGATTATGTGAAGGAGACAATTACATTTATAATCACAGATGAATTGGAGATCTCTCCGGCCTCAACCATTACCAGCATTAACTTGCTCAATAAGTTCAATGTCAACAACTTGACAGATCTCCAGGAACGGACAGCAAAGGTCGGTCCAGATGAGGTAAGGAATTATTATGGTCACTTGTTTATCACTAGCATAGATCCATTTTAAAATAGATCTTAGGTGATCAAAGCAAACGAAACCCTTTCGACAATTAAAAATATAGTTACACCGATAGGCGTTATTCAGTGGTATTTTGGGGGGTTTAGGGGGAGATGGACTTGCTTGAGCGGATCATCAAGATCCAGCAAATCCCGCCAAGTGGATGCTCAAGATCTGTTCATTCGTCTGATCTTTTAACAGCCGGAGAGTTAGGAAATGGCGTGCAGTGTGTTAGGAAACGTGCCTGCGGAAGAGATAAACGTGGAGGAGCAACCGTCGCGGATATACCTGGAAGCGTGGAGGAGATACACGTAGAACATTCTGTTAGCCGCCCCGAGGAGTAGTTTCTTAGCCCGCGGAGGAGAGACCTGTCAGTTTCGCCGTCCTGAGCATTCGCCGTGAGATCGCTTGAGCATTAGCCGCCGAGGAGCATTCGTTGGAGCGCCTGTGCATTCGCCTGCAATCGTCTTGGAGTTTCCCCGTCGTGCAATAGAGGTAAGCGCTGTTCTGCATATATGTTAAAACAATATATTAGGGTTTCTTTACGTGTATTTTATCAATACGCAGGCAAACTCGGGAAAATATTAACAATGCCAGTGAAACGAATATAAATTAGGGTTTAAATGATTTAAAATACCTGACAGTTTCGCCCACGATCGCAGCATTCGCCGCACCTGACAGTTTCGCCCAAGATCGCAGCATTCGCCGCCTACAATCGTCTTGGAGTTTCGCCGTCGTGCAGTACAGGTAAGTGCTGTTCTGCATGTAGTGTTTCTTTACATATCAATACGCAGGCAAAGTGAAACGAATATATTATAGGGTTTAAAGGATTTAAAATACCTGCCAGTTTCGCCCTCCAGAGTCGACCATTAACAAGTCTGCCCTTGGCCATCTCTGAGTGTGATATAACTCCACCGTTGAGCCTCACTCAACTCCATGTTACATGAGCAAAGTACATAGAAGAAATATCAATATTGTAATGTTGTAAACTGTAAACATAACAGATAGGGATTACAATAATAATGCCATAAAACACAATAGTATCAAAACAATACACATTGTTCTCCATAATCTTCAACAGTGAAAATGAAATATCAATGCCGGGGTTTGAGCTAACTACTCATTACTCCATCTTATTTTATGCAAAGGTTTGAGTTAGAGTAATTGTTAGACTGCTCGTGCCCTTGAATATATTTGTCCAGAAAATGAAATAAAATAATCTAACTTTTTTACAAGCAAAATAATCCATAGAGTCAATTACTTAAAAGCAATTTTTTCCACATAAGGCTACAAGTTGGATAGTCCAGGTTAAGACCCCCCACTTGAAATTTAATAATACAGGAAACATTACATGTATAAACTGTAAAAACAAATAACTATGGCGTTGACTGGTAGAGTTGCAGCCTGAGCCAGTTAGTCTTGGCTATTACAACCACGGCCTCTTTTGAATGTACACAGCAAAAGTAAAAATTACACATACATAGAGTAAGCACAAATAGTGCTTGATTCATATTATCAACAGAAAAACCATAACAAGCTACCATTGCAAAGGTCGTTAATCAAACTCATTGAGCTTTTAATTAAACATAGGTTTTAAACAAAATAAATCGACACCTAAGTGTTGGTTGACCGAAGTAGGGCCATAAGGGTTTCAAATATCTTTTATAAAACATAACGTTTCTCATTTAGTTATAATAATAAAAGAAAATAATGAGGTCGCAGGCCAAGCATGGGCCATGCCATAAGCATAAACCCTTTGCTCGATGGGTGGGTGAATTCATCAAAAGTTTCAGAAGATAACGCCGAAGAAACTAATCACCACAATCAGAGAAAGTATAAGCGGAACCCTGAGTACCTGGGTCGTGTCCAGAGGCAGCCAAACCCCAGCAAAGGGAGGCAGAACCTGTAACCTGCACAGTGTCAAACACATGTATGTTAAATAATTAAAACAAGTTTTAAAGAGTAAAATAAATAAAAGCCATAGCAAGCCTGGATATGACTGTTTCTTGTTCTCGACGAGACCATAGCCGAGCAGGTCCGAACCATTGGCATTCTTAATAATCTGAGAAACCAACCCGTCTTCCTTCTTGAGGGCTAGTAGGTTTCCTCGCAAAAGACAACAAGGGACCCATCGCATTAATTGTCAATATGACTGAGTGATTTAAGTACAAGTTACAGGTCACCCGCCGTCAATCGGTCACCCTGCCGACGCTGCCACTGATAATCCTCTATCCTTTCACTTACCTATACCTATACGTCTGAAAGGAAACAATCTACCTAGCAACACATATCGACACAGTGAGATATATGAATTAAATATACAATTGTCAATGTGACTGAGTGATTCTGTCTCAAGCCATCCCCTGCCAGATCACATTAGATCTTGTAGCAGAGCTATCCGTGGATTTTGATGCGTCCAAATATATGTCCTCCATTGACAGATGAAAAGTTTTAAAGTGGTAAGCATCCCTGAGACAAAATGTTCTCTTTGACCAACTCCCGTCGCCTTCTCACAGTTTCACATACTACTTTACATTTGTTATAGCGCTCAAATCCACGTCCTCTCTGTTATTTTCTGACTGTACTTATTCTCTATTATGTGATAGCATAATGATGTGATTATCTCTTGCATTTACTTACTTGATATTAAATTTTTTTGATTGTTTGATTGTTCACGTCCAGAATTTACTGTGACCACCTACTCACTGAGCCCAAAGGGCTTCCACCCTGTCACTGGCAGTTCGTGAATTACAACTGAGGTCCACCGTGACCTGTCACCCATCCAAATCTTCTACATGTCTACTCACATATACACCATGTTTAAATAAGTCTTCCCAAAGTCGATTAGATTGACCATAAATAGATCGTCCAGCGAAATATATAGGCAATCTAAGTCTTCCCAAAGTCGATTAGATTGACCATAAACAGATCGTCCAGCGAAATATATAGGCAATCTTACTCGCTTATTGATGTGTTTAATTAAATTGCAATGACAGAGGTCTAATCTTGAATAGTTTACCCATATCTTGCCAAGAGTTTTTTGGTTTCACATACATTTCAACAATGCTTTGTAAGCAAAAGTTGATATTTAGAAACACATAAATTCAAGAACAATAATCTTATTGCACTGAGTTGTCGGTCACCCTGCCGACGCTGCCACTGATAATCCTCTATCCTTTCACTTACCTATACCTATACGTCTGAAAGGCAACAATCTACCTAGCAACACATATCGACACAGTGAGATATATGAATTAAATATACAATTGTCAATGTGACTGAGTGATTCTGTCTCAAGCCATCCCCTGCCAGATCGCATTAGATCTTGTAGCAGAGCTATCCGTGGATTTTGATGCGTCCAAATATATGTCCTCCATTGACAGATGAAAATTTTTAAAGTGGTAAGCATCCCTGAGACAAAATGTTCTCTTTGACCAACTCCCGTCGCCTTCTCACAGTTTCACATACTACTTTACATTTGTTATAGCGCTCAAATCCACGCCCTCTCTGTTATTTTCTGACTGTACTTATTCTCTATTATGTGATAGCATAATGATGTGATTATCTCTTGCATTTACTTACTTGATATTAAATTTTTTTGATTGTTTGATTGTTCACGTCCAGACTTTACTGTGACCACCTACTCATTGAGCCCAAAGGGATTCCACCCTGTCACTGGCAGTTCGTGAATTACAACTGAGGTCCACCATGACCTGTCACCCATCCAAATCTTCTACATGTCTACTCACATATACACCATGTTTAAATAAGTCTTCCCAAAGTCGATTAGATTGACCATAAACAGATCGTTCAGCGAAATATATAGGCAATCTAAGTCTTCCCAAAGTCGATTAGATTGACCATAAACAGATCGTCCAGCGAAATATATAGGCAATCTTACTCGCTTATTGATGTGTTTAATTAAATTGCAATGACAGAGGTCTAATCTTGAATAGTTTACCCATATCTTGCCAAGAGTTTTTTGGTTTCACATACATTTCAACAATGCTTTGTAAGCAAAAGTTGATATTTAGAAACACATAAATTCAAGAACAATAATCTTATTGCACTGAGTTGTTTATGGGTTATTTATCCTTGAATTCCTCCGGGAAAATGCTTTCTCGGATTTCTCCCCTGATGAATACTGATAGTCATCTATACTTGTGACATTCACCTAGATATGGTTTCACTCTCTTTTGTAAGTTCTATCCATGTGTAATGGTTTATGATCATAACGTATGTAATACCAGGAACAGCTCAAATAGCTTTTGAACAGTACAGTAACAGAACTTAGAGCCTATTGAAGGCAGGCGCGGCAACGGCACTAAAGATTTGTGTTCCAACAACCAATTTTAAATTTTTGATGCGACACAGTGAGATATATGAATTAAATATACAATTGTCAATATGACTGAGTGATTTAAGTACAAGTTACAGGTCACCCGCCATCAATCGGTCACCCTCCCGACCCTGCCACTGATAATCCTCTATCCTTTCACTTACCTATACCTATACGTATGAAAGGCAACAATCTACCTAGCAACACACATCGACACAGTGAGATATATGAATTAAATCTACAATTGTCAATGTGACTGAGTGATTCTGTCTCAAGCCATCCCCTGCCAGATCACATTAGATCTTGTAGCAGAGCTATCTGTGGATTTTGATGCGTCCAAATATATGTCCTCCATTGACAGATGAAAAGTTTTAAAGTGGTAAGCATCCCTGAGACAAAATGTTCTCTTTGACCAACTCCCGTCGCCTTCTCACAGTTTCACATACTACTTTACATTTGTTATAGCGCTCAAATCCACGTCCTCTCTGTTATTTTCTTACTGTACTTATTCTCTATTATGTGATAGCATAATGATGTGACTATCTCTTGCATTTAAAATATTTTTGATTGTTTACTTACTTTATATTAAAATTTTTTGATTGTTTGATTGTTCACGTCCAGACTTTACTGTGACCACCTACTCACTGAGCCCAAAGGGCTTCCACCCTGTCACTGGCAGTTCGTCAATTACAACTGATGTCCACCGTGACCTGTCACCCATCCAAATCTTCTACATGTCTACTCACATATACACCATGTTTAAATGATTCTTCCCAAAGTCGATTAGATTGACCATAAACAGATCGTCCAGCGAAATATATAGGCAATCTTACTCGCTTATTGATTTGTTTAATTAAATTGCAATGACAGAGGTCTAATATTGAATAGTTTACCCATATCTTGCCAAGAGTTTTTTGGTTTCACATACATTTCAACAATGCTTTGTAAGCAAAAGTTGATATTTAGAAACACATAAATTCAAGAACAATAATCTTATTGCATTGAGTTGTTTATGGGTTATTTTTCATTGAATTCCTTCGGGAAAATGCTTTCTCGGATTTCTATGAATACTCATAGTCATCTATACTTGTGACATTCACCTAGATATGGTTTCACTCTCTTTTGTAAGTTCTATCCATGTGTAATGGTTTATATTTTTTTCTCATAGGGGAATCGGTAACTCTATATGTTTTATATTTGTATATATAAAAAGTATATATACTTTTTTTATGTATATATCTAAAGTAATATAAATTTCCTTAATTTTTGTGTATATATTTAAAGTATACAATTTTAAATAGTTATTAAAAACTATTTCATTTATTATATATTGTCCTTTACAATCAAGTTGTGTATTAGAAAATAAAATTATAATAAACCATTTAAAAAAATATTAGCTTAATAGATTATTAAAATGATAAAACCATAAGAAGATATTAGCTTTATAGACTATTAAAAATATAAATTCATATATGGATATTATCGCATTAAAATGTTTGACAAGTTTATTTTTAGTTGTTTTCAAGATATTACAAAATATATAGAAAACATTTTTCTTGATTTCTTATCATTTATAAATTTTTTCAATTCATTGAACCAATATTTTAGAAACAATTATGCAATAGGATATTATAAAATGTACATAAAAGTTTTTTTTGAATGTAATGTAAACATACTTCAATTACTTTTATAATAAATTTAAAGCATATGATATAAAGTAAATTAATATTATAATAACCTCCATACTTGTACTTAGTCTCCATGTCTTATTATTACTATTTACTAATATTTATTTGATATAAAGAATATGTAATGTAATGTAATCTAAAGTAAATTAATATTATAATAACCTTTATACTTAAATTAATTTTATAATAAATTTAAAGCATATTATATAAAGTAAATTAATATTATAATAACCTTTATACTTAAATTAATTTTATAATAAATTTAAAGCATATTATATAAAGTAAATTACTTTTATAATAACCTCCATACTTGTACTTAATCTTCATGTCTTATTATTACTATTTACTAATATTTATTTCATATAAAGAATATGTAATGTAATGTAATGTAATCTAAAGTAAATTAATATTATAATAACCTTTATACTTAAATTAATTTTATAATAAATTTAAAGCATATTATATAACGTAAATTACTATTATAATAACCTCCATACTTGTAATTAATCTTCATGTCTTATTATTACTATTTACTAATATTTATTTCATATAAAGAATATGTAATGTAATGTAATGTAATCTAAAGTAAATTAATATTATAATAACCTCCATACTTGTACTAAATCTCCATGTAATATTATTACTATTTACTAATATTTATTTCATATAAAGAATATGTAATGTAATGTAATGTAATCTAAAGTAAATTAATATTATAATAACCTCCATACTTGTACTAAATCTCCATGTAATATTATTACTATTTACTAATATTTGTTTCATATAAAGAATATGTAATGTAATCTAATGTAATCTAAAGTAAATTAATATTATAATAACCTCCATACTTGTACTTAATGTCCATGTAATATTATTACTATTTACTAATATTTATTTAAATGAAATAATATGTAATGTAATGTTATGTAAACAAATTAATTTTATAATAAATTCAAAGCATATTATATAAAGTAAATTAATATTATAATAACCTCCATACTTGTACTTAATCTGCATGTCTTATTATTACTATTTATTAATATTTATTTCATTTAAATAATATGTAATGTAATGTAAACAAAGTAATTTTATAATAAATTTAAAGCATATTATATAATACAAATTAATATTATACTAACCTCCATACTTGTAATGTAATGTAATTTAAAGTAAATTAATCTTATAAATAATATGTAATGTAATGTAATGTAATCTAAAGTAAATTAATATTATAATAACCTCCATACTTGTACTAAATCTCCATGTAATATTATTACTATCTACTACTATTTATTTCATATAAAGAATATGTAATGTAATGTAAACAAATTAATTTTATAATAAATTCAAAGCATAGAATTTTATCACACAAACCAAAGTTAATCATTAACATTATCAAAATTATTTTATCATAATATATGTATAAAAATGTTATAAATCTAAAGATTTATTCAGGTTTCTCAACACAAATTTAGAGGTTCACTGAGGTCTCCACTCGTTTATTTTTCAGCAATTTTATTTTTCAGTTTTTCAGCACTTGTTCCCGTGCCGAAACCCAGCCTCTTTACTACCATATTTCCTGCACCTGCACAGCCATCTGTTCCACTTGCAGCCCTACAGCCTTTCTGTTCACCCCTTTACAGAACTTTTTTAAAATTTCAGTATTGTTTATTTAAAAAATTGTTGCATGGTAAATATTTCTTCATTCAGTATTAATGTTATTGAGGAAGTTGCCCTAGCACTTCTCTTTTGGATTCATAACCTCACAAGCACACAATCAGTCACCTAATTCAAGTGAGACCTAAAATCTACTTAACTCAACCAACACTCTAACCCCATTTGGGGAACACAAAAGAATTTTTGTAGTTAGGTAGGATTGGGGGGATAGGCTTCCAATAACACCCCTCCATTATTTTCACTTGAGACATAGTTGTTGTCCATCAGGGAACCAAAATCCCCTAGTATTTTTTGACACGGTCACAACCGGTTTATCAGAGGGCCTCTCCCTTAGG